>KK502493.1:195499-212939 GCA_000688735.1 Glossina austeni | reverse complement strand
ACCAGCTTCATAATTTTTATTTTACCACCTTATCTTCGATAAGTCTGTACGTCTGACCGTAAAGTGTTCACTCATTCCGCATATCTACTCTATGGAAATGGTTAGTATGTACAGTCATTTTTCAGTATTTTCCGCACGTTTCTCATATTGTCTACAAGTTGTGAAGGAAGAAAGAGAGAGAGAGAGAGAGAGAGAGAGAGAGAGAGAAAGAGAAAGAAAGAAAGGAAGAAAGAAAGAGACAGACAAAGAAAGGGAGGAGGAGAAGGACAAGGAGCTGAACGGTCTTATCTCGGTCTTTCTCTTTAATTTTATTTTTTCTTTCTGCACGGTGCACATATAAAAAATTACACGTTTCCTCTGAACTGTATGCGCGCGGTTTAGTATATGATTCAAGTTAAAAGTGCTGGTCAACTAAAGCATATATTTTGGCGTCTCTTGTAAATTCTCTACATACCTTTCTTCATATATATATACAAAGTATTTATATTGATTTCCCTCATTTCTATTTATTTATTTACTTATTCTGTTTCTTTTTGCTATTTTTCCATTCTTTTGTAGTTATTGTTGTATATTAAAAGTTTTATAACAATGTTTTTACTCTAACCATTTAGGTTAGACGTGTAGAACACAAAATATGATGTCATGCACATATTACATTGTATTGGACAAGGAGGTATGAGATTAACTTCTCCTTTCTTATATAATCGAAAGAAATTTTCTTTTTATGATGAAATTTTTTATGACGATGTGTTCAATTTAGTTTGGAGGCATTCGCTTCTCTAAATAACACGGGTATGAGGTGCTGAACTTTGGATGAAATGTTTTTTGTGTGGTATTTATGTACTTTGTATGAACTGCGCGAGTTACACTTTATGTGTTTATTACATCGAATCAGATATTTTAAACTTCTTTTATACGTTATATCGTTAGTATTAAGCCCACAGAGAACTGAGTTCATATGGAGGAGGAATTCGGATTCCTATTAGGATAAGTGTTAGGTTGACTGAGTGCGATTTTTTATATTTGCCAGGAAAGATTATTGCAACTTTTGATCAGTGAACTGCGATATCTCACTAGTATTTATAAGTCATTCTAAAAGTATCAGGAAGAATTATTATTTAAACACTGAAATGAGTTAGACGAGTAGATAGATGCTTAGTTTTATGGAGGCTTTACAACAGGTTTTTTTAAAAGACTTATACGCGGCATTGAAATGAAATTGATTCGCTACTCTCAACAGCTTTTAGAATAGCAGCGATAGGGAGCTCAGACCATTCCGGTAGGCTTTCGCCAACGTCAATGACTGGTTTTTCAAGATCTCTTACTAGCGACTTTCCACATCTCATCATGTCACAGTAATCGTTTCGTATTAATTTCACTAAATAACGGTTACGTTAATTTGACGGTTTTCGGCTTTTATGTCTTTATCCTAATTGTTCTCAGGATTATGTTCTTACCACTACAATAATGTAGATTTACAAAGAAATTATTTACATTATAATCTATTCTTTCTTGGTCGCCTGAGTGGCCGAGTAGGCAAAAACTCTCGACTAACCCATGATCCCCACTCGACTATCCCCATGATCGTGGGCTCAAATATCAAGTGCGGTAGAGTTTACATTAAAGCTCATAGCCTTAGATGCTAGTGCTTTAAGAATTTAGTCTTAGAGTTTATTCTCTGGTTAAATTAATAATCATAATAATAAAAATAACAAATTATTTAAAAAATTGGCACCTTTTGCGTTTGAAGGCACTTCACTCTACTAAGCTCTCACGCACCGGATCGACTTCTTTCTTCGAATGTTATAACTCAAATTTCCTTGCTTTAGAATGCAAAATGAGAAGTGCAGCGTTTTTTTGTACGATCTTACTTCTTGTGAGACGAGAGGGCAAACTAAAATCCTTTCTTAATTTAATTTGTAAAATGAATCGTAGAAGACATCCTTGCTTTCATTCTTACAAATTTGAACGAAAAATAACGGGCAAAGAGGAGTGGATAGCAATCGTGCAGACTGTTGCGCTGCCCATGTAGTGTGCGGGGTTGTGGAGTCGTTTTTCTTCGAATCAACAAACTATCAACTATTGACAACGTGTTTAAGGCCTTTTTCTTCCGCCGAATATATTTTTCAATATTCACGGCGTTCAGTTCATTACATTCATTTATATCCTTATGCTCAAGTTTGCTTATAGTTACATAATGCCACTTACGAATGTAAATTACAAAAAGAAAAAAAAAAATGAAGTACATTTTATAGATGACTAAGATGTTTGTAATTAATATGTGTTCATCTAGATGAAAATAAAGAAGTTATATCCAAAGGATTTGTGCAGCAAATCAAATTATATCCAAAAGAGGACCAAAAGCAAAGCAAAGGAAAAGGCGAATAAGTAATAATCGCATCAAGACGAATTTTGGATACACATCCCATTCCGGCAATAATCATAAAAGTAGGGACATTTCCTATTGTTTTTCAATGAGTGACTAGACTAACTATCTAGGCCACTTGTTGCCGCTACTGCCAAGAGCTTACAGTATGCAAATCCATCAGTTTTCAACACTACCATCGTCGCCAGCTTCACGTTTGCCACCACCTCCTTTTGTTGGTGTCACTTGGCCGCGATTTGCGATACAGGCATGAGGTCGTGGACTGCTTAGATGAAAAGTGATGAGTGATAAGTGATAAGCAAGAAGCAAGTATTTTAATGCATTAATTACACTCGTTCTATGCAGTTGAATACTAAAATTGTGATCGTGGGTCTTTTATTGCTGGTAAAGATATTTTCTAAAAGTGCTTTTAAAGTAAAACGGCGCCATTCAGAATAGCGGTTCTTTACAAAATTATTTTTGTTTCCAATTCCAACCAATAGAAATTTCATTGTTGTGCTGTAATCGCTTTACCTTCGGTAGTCTTATTATTATTATTATTATATAAATTTAGCCAGAGAATAAATTCTAAGACTAAAGTCTTAAAGCACTAGCATCTAAGGCTTTCGGCTTTCGGTAGTCTTCATTGCTACCGCTCACCCTATTTTTTACTCTTGGAATTTATTTTTTGTTTAAACAAACATTTTATTATTAATTTAGCCAGAGAAATAAATCCCAACACTAAAGCCTTAAAGTACTAGCATCTAAGGCTAGCTAACGGCTTTATTGAAAACTCTATTGCACTTGCGAATTGAACCTACGACCATTGAGCTGTCAGTCGAGTTCCTTTGCCTACTCGGCCACTCAGGTAGATAATAATAGTAATAATAATATTTGATGATGTGTGGAGGTGTGATTTCTTGAAGACATCCCTTAGGGACAATTCTGGACGACAACGGCCTATTTTCCACCAATAAGTGTAACAGGGGAACAGTTTTGTACGATTTTGTAGGGATTTCTTGTACCCATCAGTAAGCTAAACAGAATCCTCTCTCAGCATCGCATATTCTGTCGTTTAATGCTATAGGTATCATTTACGATATTTACTTAGAAATGAAGACAACATCGATTTCTTTAAAAAGCATTAACATCGTATTTTAACGAAAAGTAGACGCCAGCATTTCGTAGCGAAATCAAAAATAACTATTTCGCCTTTTTAACGTAGATTCTTTTAGTTAATCGTAAGCGCTATTCTCGTGCAAATTAGGCGACCTTTCAACTTAGCCCTAATTTTTGAAGGAAAACAAGTTTAAGACCGAATGCAACGGTTTGAAAATAATTAATTATACTGAAGCTAATTGGGTATCAACTTACACATAAATATATCTATCTATATATATATAAATCGGTATAAATCAGCTTTGATGATGTTCGCAATTTTTTAATATAAACGTTTAGGCTTTAGTATAGGAAAGAGGACCAATGTAATATTTTTGACGTCGTTGCGGAAGAAGTATAAAACATCCAGATGTATGGACATATAGTATGTAGACTGGTCAACACCCGATCATACATACATAACATACTCGATGGATGGAAGCAAATCTGCAAATCAGCAAATATTGACCGTTTTTCATTCGCTGTAGCTGGTGCAACGGAGCATAGTTGCTGCCTGCGCGGTAATTTATTTAAGGCATTAAAATTTCACGATAATATAAAGCGAAATTAATTAATTTTTTCCATTAAATTAATAAGGAGAGTAAACTACAAGAGAAAATATAATTGAAAAGCGGAAAGGGGAACAAAATGGAATAGTTTTTGTTCTTTTTTTCTTTTTAAAGGATAAATTCAACTTTCTAGAAATAGATTTATAACAAACTCCAGAAAGTTGCTTCAAATTTAAAACAAAATTTTGTGTAAACACTAGGATAAGATGAATAACGAAAGGAGAGGAAGAACAAGAAGAAAGAAGTACAGTAAATTGCTACAAAAATGATTTTCATAATCTTTCCAGATCTGTTTTATTTGCTATGTGTACATCGATTATTTATTATTAGCTGAATGTGCTGCGCAACGAAGACAGGCTCTTGAATAAAAGGAAAAATTGTTGTATCTATCTCTAATATTACACATAACAGTACTCACTCGTCTGTATCATCTTTTCATTTATTGTATTTGTGTTGGGGTTGTCTGGGTGTTATGTATACATGCGACTCTTTGTATCATTTCATTTAAAATTCGTAGAGGGTGGCGGTCCGTTCGGTCAGCACAGCATGATTTTTATTGTTATTATTTTGTTTTTCAGAAAAACTTAAGAGATTATATATATATATATATAGATATAGTCTAGTGTAACGAAGGAAAAGGGGAAAAAATTGAAGTAAAAATTGAACTATAATATGTGTAACCGCACGTTGATATACCTTTTCTTCCTATACAACACTTTTCCTGAATATCGGTTATGCTGTAAAACCATATGCGTGCCTGTGTCTCCATGCGAGTATGAGCATCTATGCTTGATTGAGGAAATATAACGTTATAATTGTGGGTGGTTGTTACGGCCAAGGGAAAAGTTTTGCTTCGCTTGCACACCGCCGCACACTGTGTTTGTTCAACTTTCCTCCCTGCTTGTCTGTTGATTTTTTCCATCCGTGTTCATTTTTTCACCCTTAACTTATTGAGGAAAAACCTTTTTTTTATCCCAATATTTACTTTAGATTTTATTGTGTAAGTACACACACAGCCCCATACATATGTATATGTGCGCATACATTTATATTATTCTTGCTTAGCTACACTGTGGTTATACTGTATGTACATGAATAATGTATGAAAAATTTCATATTGCAGAGACCGCGCGCACACTTTTAATATTTCTTCTTTTTTTTTTTTTTGGTTGGTTGGGGTGTGAGTAAGGGACGCTTAGTAAGGGACGAGCAGGCATATATATGTACTTATACATATATTTTCTTTTCATGGGTTGTTATTAAAAATTTTTATGGTTTATGATAGCATAACTTTATGTAAGAATTCATATTACAGGCGTGGCTAAATATTCAATAATTATGCTTCTCGTACATTGGTTGGTTATTTTATTCTAAAGGAGATAAAAAGATACACATTTCTCTACATTTACAACATTTTGTTCTCTCTATCGAGATACGAAAAATATCAAAAGAAAAAATGATATAGAAAATGAGGGGCTACATGCGTAAAGGACATGCACACATTAGGAAAAATCATAATGTGCAGGAAATATATTTCGAAATGGACTCTTTACCCATTATACCCTGCACACAGTTTGTGGTACAAGGGTGTATTAAGTTTGTGCGGATGTATTCCTAGACGAAGGTCTAGACAAACTTGTGGCAGTCCCTTTAGGCTGCAATTTTTGAGATATTTCGATGAAATTTGGTACAATCCTGTGCTTTGATCCAATCTTCCCTGTCCGTCTGTCCCCCTGTCTTCTTGTGTTCAACCTTTGCAAGGTCGCAATCTTTGAGATATTTTATTTATTTATGATATGTCAGAACCGACCACTTCCCCATATGACGCCTTATTTTGAAAAGTCGTTACATGAATACCTGTACGGTAATGTAACGGTGGATTGTGGCCTACTACAATGTTTTTACTTGTTTTCCGAATAAAAATGAATATTTTTTCTCTTTAACATTAGTATTTCTGGCAAGGATGTTGACAATGTCACGAATAAGATGTACACATGTCTGTATATACATAGGGCAGAACTAACAAAACTTTGTAGTTAAATAGGAAACTACAAATATATATATATATATAAAAAAGAAAAATTAAATGTGAAACCCGATTGTATTGTTTATGCATAATTTTGTGTCATTAATTCATAGAAATATGTCGATAGCATTGATGAACAAAAAATTAAATTTATCAAAGTTTCGTTTTGTTATTAATTTTTCCCAACTATAGTTTAACAAAAATATTCTTAAATTTTGAATAAATTGTATCCAAAGAGATTTCGATAAATATTTGGTAATTTAATTGTAATATTTTCCTGCCAAAAGCACATAAGAGAATTAATTTATAAAACAGCAAATTTGAAATATTGGTTACAATCATGAAATGAAAGATAACTAATAATCTACTACTTTATTACTTGAAGATAGTTTCATTTTGTCAGGACATTTCTTTTCAAATAATTCCATGTCACGCGAATGATTTATTTTCTAAAGTTTACTTTTTTTGCGTCGGAAGTTTTAATATAAATTTTCAATGATTGTAAGCTTGAAGAAAAACCTTGAAGATTGAAATTATGGCAGTCGAATTTTGAATAGCAAGCAACAAGTTGTTGTCAACACGAAATGTAATTTTAAAAACTAATTTTATCCTGAAATAGCTATAAAATAAAGGAAAAAGGTATGGAGTCCATAGATATGTTAAGTGCATCTAGTCGATTGTCTACAAATTTCATCTTTGACGAATTCAATCAGAGAGGTCAAATTTTATTTATTATTCATTTATACATAAAATATGAGCTAAAAAACCACCAATACAATCTTAATTAATTTCAACTTAGTTAAAAAAATTTTAAAGCAACGGTAGGTACTTATTTAGATGATTTCTCAGTAACAATGTTGATAAAAAAGTGTTGAATATTAGGACTTAATAGCAAAGCTTGTCTAGGATGAATCCCGAAAACAGTAAAAAGTAGAAATTAGGTCTAGTACATAATACATAGTTTAGTAACAACGCTTCCATAACGAGAGCCGTTCACGTTACGATGAACGATCGCAAATGGGACAAAAAGGATGAACAGAAAGCTATAATGCAATGGTTGATATTGTGCTTGTTCCAAATTCGGCTTAAGACGAGTTCAACTGTACGGAGAAGCAGGCTCAATCGCGTTAGCTAAGGTAAGCAACAACGATTTCACATAATCGTTGGAGTCCTCTGTTGATTGTTTTTTTAGTCAGTTTATAACACGTTTGCTCCAAGAAATCAGTATAATTTTACCGTTGCAACGAGTTAATAACCGACATCACAATAAAAGCAAAATCTTGTCAAATGAACCGCACTAACCAGACAAGCCTCAAATTTTTCTTTTCTTTCTTTAGGAATACCCGTGTCATCTTAATAATGCAGGGTTGCTCTCCCAATCTTTACACGCGTTAAATTGTTCGCATAACATGCGGAAGCGAAGTAAGAGATTTCATAACTACTCCTACAACACGAAGAAAGAAAAAGGATCTCTGATTCTTATCGATCCTGATGGATCCTTAAAAAATCTAGTCCTTCAACTTGCGATGACTGTTGAATATTCGAAGAGCTCTGGAGAGCCTAACCCTATGGACATTTAGAAAGTTTCTGCAGAATTTAATATCAATAACATATTTTACTAACCATGTAAGTTATCCCTTAAAAAAAAAAAGAGCTAATAGCCTTAGTTACCAGTGCTCATTGTACTTTTAGTCCTAGAACTTAATTCTTTGGTTTAAATAAATTATAATTTTTTATATTTTATATTTTCATCGTAATTATTAACGAGAAAGTTGTGGAGCTCGACTTAGAGCTCAATTGTACATTTAAATGAGATTAATTCGCTTCTCAGAGATCTTACTGTACTATACGCTATGTAAATATTCGAAAATATCTGAGGTCACGTTTTTAGTTTTTGTATGATTTTATTTCCTGCTTTTTTGCAAGCGTTTCGTTTTTGTGCATTTATCAATGACGCGAAATGCTTTTACAGGATTTTCATATACAATGTGGAAGCGTATAGTTGTTATTCAATGTGTGTACGAATGTATATGTAAATACATATATATACATATATATATGTATATATATACCTTATATGTATCATATGTATATTTGTATATATATTGTCTATATAAAGATATGTATGATAAATCTATTTCCATTTTTCTCTGCACATCTTTTCCTGACCGGAAGACTTGAGTTTATAAAAAAAATTGTTGAAACTTTTCCATGTATTCGAAAGAAAGTAGAAAACAAACTAACCAAATGTAATGAAATGTACAGCACTGTGTGTATATACACACATATATATATATATATATATATATGTATGCAGTATTGAAAGTAGAAAGTTCTCCGCCTTAAGGTAAAACTCTATATGCCCGTGTGCACATGAATAGCTAAACGTGTGAAAAGCTTGAGAAAATCTGTATTTAATACTTTTGTAAAACAATGTTTGACCATATGGGTTGGTGATGATATGAATACACACACAAGTTAGTTGCGTGAAGTTTTAAAGACAGCCAGATGTATATAACGTGATGGGAAATGGAGAGCAACGAAGATTAAAAAGGGGTTTTGTAGGTATTAAGTTCTTCTTTTCACTGCATTCACTGCGTTCAAGTAAAGATATTTTGTTTCAAACGTTCCAATACGACCGAACGTTGAAGGAGACCGATTGAAAAGAAAAGAAATTTTATTAGAAAAATGTCTCTTCTACTTCAATATCTCGAATAGAATTTCGAATTAACATATTTTTGGAAATATAATTTTTGTTATCTCATTAAATATTTCATGGCAGAATATCTTCTTCATTCATTACGTCTTTATTTCCCCTAACAACAACGTAAAACTCATTAAGTGATGTTTTCCAAGTGAAAATTTTAATTTTATTCATTTCATTCTTCATCACAGAGAATCCTTTCAACTTTGTAATTTTATGGTGAATTTTATCAAGATGAAGATTTCATTTTCGCACTTGCCGACAATTCTATGGCTTAAGGACAACAACATGAAAGGGGTTTTCCTTCTTGCTCCTTTAGTAATAACATTCATAAAGTTCTCATTTTGTTCTTTTCAACGATTTTTTTTTCTTTTGTTTGTCTTAATTTTCCATAAAGACAAATAAATTTTCCATTTTGTTAGGAGGGGGTCGGGTGTATGTAGAATTAGAAAGAAACAGTTTAAGTTTGTCTTAGGGAGATGTGAAAAAGTCTTTCTCTTCACGCATCATCACATAATGATGATTACGGTATTGATGTCAACAGAAGTGCGGTTTAATGCGTCTTGAAATTATTTTATTAAAATTTCTTCGTTAAGAAGACTATTTAAGGATCTGTAATGTCTTGGAAGAATTAAAATATGGTTCCCAATGCGAACTCCATTAATTTCTCCTCGAAACGTTAAAAATCTTTAGTATATTGCCACTGGATTACTTCTCTAAGCATTTTCTTTATGCTGAAATAAGTGAAATAAATATTCGGCTTCGAAAGCCATCCGGCCTTCAAATCAGTGCGAATTGAAAGGTGTCAGCCTGTTAAAAGAAGTAAAATAAATCTACAGTTTTGAGAGCCAACTGATTTTCAAAAGTTCCATTGGTCTAAAGAGCGTCATTATGTCTTCAGTTCTGCTGCTATCTCTTTACCAAATTCCCATAAGAACCGAAAACAAACTTCAATTCCGGACTATGTCCGAACTTTAATCTGCATTGTGTACAGAATCTCAACTGTTTTTACCAAATAAAATACACTGTTACGGCAAGTTTCGGTTAGTGCCAGCTGCCAGCCGAGTGCCGAATTGCTATTAATTCACTATCCTCCTAACTCCTCGTCTTCCAAGCTAAGTGAAATAAATTGCATTAGAGCGTGTAGAGCGATTCTAATCATCATGAAGTTTTTTCCAACACTATAGAAATTGATGTAATGCGTTGTTTGGCTGGTGTCATCTACTGGATAATCTAAAAATTCATTTAAGTTTCTGAGGATTGACTGTCTCATCGAAGAGAGTGTAAGAAGAGGAGATAAATTTAAGTTTTTCATTACTTTTTCACATCACAGCTTCGAATATGATGTTTTAATAGATATTCATGTTCTTGTTTGTCTGTTCATTTCATTTTCTACCTTACAATCTCTTCTATGAAATGAACATTCTTCGACTCCTTACAATCTACAGCTCAGTAAAAAAAGGTGTAGTAGACCTTTAGTAAAAAGTGTATGACTGCGTAAATGCTGCTCTTCATATTTTATCTTGGAATGAGCACAATTTTTAACTACTGTCTGTGTAATTTGTTGTAAGACATTCATTCTTTTGATTTAATTCATGAAAGTCATTGTTAAAAAACACAAAAAAAACAAAAAAAAAAAAAAATCTAATTCATTTAGATATAAAACGTTTAACAAGAAATCGACTTTGAAACGAAATTAAACACTTATCTAAATAATAATTTAAAATTAGAAAACCATCCTTGAACGTGTCTTGCAGATTTCGAATCGAGTAACTGAATATAAATCAGACAATAAAGTTTTCTTTAGTCTGCACTTATTTTTTTTACATTAAAATGTTTTCCACATCGAGCCATAATTATTTATTTGGGCCCGGCGGAAATGTTTGCATAGTAGGATCTTAGTGAGCATGTGGAGAAATCTTCAACTTCTCGGTCAATAAAAATGTTAGTACCATTAGCTGTAATGGCACCTGCACGCATTTAGTTGCAAAAACTTCTTATCTCACTTGTTGTTGCGCATCAATTTTGCAATTTTTTAGACGTTAAATGCCAGAACAATTGTGTAAAATCTGGGTCAGGGTAGGATATCCGGTCTGTCATTTCATCCATCCCTTCGTCTGTTCGGATGCTTAAGTATGCAACGACTGCAATAAAAAATTAAAGTTCGAGTTGACGGCATCTCAAGTCATAAAAACATTAAGCAAAATCGGAACTTAATATTTTTATTAAAATAAAAGCATAACACTTTCAGTTACGTGTTTGTTATCGCTATTTCTGCCCAATTTCAGACATAATGTAGAATTGGAATATTACATTATGAATATATAAATATATATATATATAAATGCATATTATTGAAGGTATCACACGAAAGCACACGTCGTCCTCATCCATATTTTGCCTTTTAAGTATAAAAAGTTTAATCAGCGCATCGCGAAGAATTGTCCCATCATGTCTGCAACTCAAGAACCGTACCAAGCAGAGATACATTGTGAATGCATTGGTTTCTCAACAATCGCTCAGGGATCTATAAAGATTAACAAGCCCCCTCTGGTAACCTACGCGCGACGATGCTACAATCAATGTGAAGTCCTTGGCGTTGGTAACTACTTCCAAGATAAATGATTAGACTTATAAGGTTTATAGAAAGATTCAACATCTCAAATAATAAAAAATAAAGTTAGAAAAAGCCAGAAGAAAAATCAAGCCATCCAGATGAAGATGAGTCCCACCTCTGAAGACGATTTTGTTTGAAAAATCTGTATTCACTTCTTATTGTTGTTCCATAATGTCCGTATTATAAACTCCGCTTTTTCTTCAATAAGACTGAAAATTGCGCTGTGTTCTTGTGCCTTTTCGTCTTGTCGTTGGCTCGAGTAAATTTTATGGCATTCTTCATGTATAGGCACGAATATATATATATATACGCATATATATATTTATATGCATACTGATATATCAGGTGTATCAATGAGTTCTGTGTGCTGAAATTGATTGCCTTATAAAGCATAGCTGACACGTTCACGTCTGGTTATAGACAACTTGGACATTAGTATACGGTATAAATTTCAGTTGTTTGCGAATTGTCGTTCAGTGTATAATAAAGCAATGCCAACAAGCAGCATCTACTGCACTGAAAAAGGCGCAGCTGAAGCTAATGAAATGATTTGAATTTGGCTTGTGGTGAAAATGCAGGAAGGAATGCAGGAAATAGTTGGAAAGTGGTTTGTGAGAATTGGTTTAAAAAACTTTAGTCTTAACGACTATAAACGGCGCGATATGTCCGTCCGTATGCCGCAACAGCAGCCCAGGGGGTAATCTTCAGCATTGGGCTAGGAATCCTTTCCGATTATAACGTATTCTCCAGACCTGTCGCCTTCTGATTATCGACTGTTTAGAGGTTTGCAAAAGTTGAAGATGTGCGAAAATGGATTGATGATTATTTCGCCTTGAAACCATGAGATTTCTAACGCAAGGGCGTTCGCAAGCTGCCCGATAGGAAGCAAAAGGTCATAGATAACGATGGTGAATGTTTCATTTATTAAATTATATTTTAAATAAATTTGAATTCGAAAAGTTACACAGAATTTAATGACGTAACTTTATATACCAAGTTCCGCGTCTTTTTATACCCTGTACCACTTACATTGCAAGGGTATATTAAATTTGTGTGGATGTATGCGACACCCGGAACGGTTCGAGATAGAGCGATTTTCATTATACTAATCGATTCGGAATTTAAGTTTGTCTGTCCGTCTGTGCACCTGTCCCTCTTGTTTTCTTGTGTTCAATCTATGTGCCGCTATTTTTGGCAGATTGATATTTCAATGAAATTGCGTGTACCGACCTGTTTTGACACAAGGACGAACGCTGTTAAGAATGGTTTATTTGAAAAGTCACACGAATAAGTGTAGTGCGATGTGAGGTATTTGCCCGCTGTAGTGTTCTTGCTTTTTTATTTATGAAACAATTTGAATAGAGTTTCGAAATCTGACACTTTTCTAAAATCGTCTGCATATTCAGTTAATAACACGATCTAGTGTCTTATTCCAGAGTTTATGTTGATTTGTGTGCATTCGTGCACTACTAACAATACGTTCGTGTTTATGCATGTAATTGATTTTGATACACATATACAGTCCAAAGATCATTAAAAGCAAAGAAGAGCAACAAAAAAACTTGTTTTTTCGACAAGTCATAGTTTGCTTTTGAGTTGAACATGTCTCGATATTAGTTTTGAAAGTTTTTCTGGACAATTTTTCCTTTTTATTTTTAATGAAACGAAAAAAAAAAGCGAAAACATGTTTATTTCTTGCTTCCTTTCAAAGAGAGATGAATTTGTCATTTTCTTTTTACAACCTGCAGTGAATATTAAATTTTCAATTTCTTATCCTTGATTGTAGTTGTCCTAGCTGTTGTTGTTGTTGTTGCTGTTATTGCTGTTATTGCTTTAAAAAAAATTGTTTTCCCTACATCCTGTCGATTTGATAAACTGTTTTCCTTTTGAAATTCTGTTTTTATTGACTTGTTCGAAGAGTTGTCAATTTTTTTCCTTGGAGTCTGCAAAAAAAAAAAAGAAAAAAAAGAAAATTTTTTGTCATATGTTACCTAGTTGTTGTTGTTGTTGTTGTTGTTTGTGAAGTCCATTCTAGGTTATGTCCTTTACTCTTGTTTATTGGTCAGCAGCAACAAAACTAAAGCTGTTTTCATATATTTTCTGACAAGAACAGGAAAAAAATAAATACAAACACATGTATATATATATGTATATATATGTGTATATAAAAATATATATAAATAATGCATTGAGATATGCATGTGTATTAGTATGAGTATGAGTATGAGTATGAATTTATTTTATGGACAAATCCCCCATCACCTCCTCAGTCTCTGGGGTGTCTCTTAACACATTTTATTGATGCATGTTGCGTTGTTCATATTAATGTGTACATCTGTGGGGCAGCATATGTACTTTGCTTTTAGTTACAAAATTATATACATTTTTCATAAAATTCTGTTTGGTCATTTCCTATACCAATTTATTGTAGCTACAACACATTTAAACATATGTAGAGTTTTTCAAACTTTTACAAATCTATTTTCTTTAAGTCACACACTTTTATTGACAATATTATCATTAGTTTTTGTTTGAAAAAGTTTACATTTTGATGATTTTCATTTGCAGGGTAATATTCGAAGTGATTTCGTGAATAACTTCCCTTCTGCTTTGCGAAGCCATAGCATTTGGTCGCCGAGTATATATCTCTTAAAGATAGACGTTAAGTTAAAGATAAAGTTGAAACATTTCGAAATCTTCGAAATGAAAGTTTATTACAATTTTTTTTTTTTTTTTTTAAATAATTTATTTTATATTCTTTGGTTTATTATAATTCCCATTCCACCCTTTAAGTTCTTAATTTGATATGAAGGGTTGTTAAGAAAACATTTATTCACTGTGCCGCCGCACGTCCGCCAAGTTTATTTTTGAGTTAACACATTTACCTGATCGCGTTCTATTCTCCAAGTCTTTTCATGGGATGCCCATATCACGAGAATTGTTAAAAAGACAATACTCCGCCATTGCGTGGTGCTTGCCATAGTTAATAGCGAATGACGTCACTTAGCTTTTCGTTTTCTAGCTTCCAAGCCCTCTTATAAGCTATCCGTACCAAGAGGATCATTAAGAAAAACATAATTTTCGACTTCTCGGCGGCCGCCATTTTGAATTGAGGTCTCTGGTGGTTTAACATAGTCAGACTACCGTAAAGCCTTAACCGCATTTAATGCTCCGACGATAATTAGCTGCCGCACAAATGCGGAAAAGTTCCGCAAGGGTAGACTACTTACCTGATTCCGTTCCCGAGCGAGGGCGAGGCCTACCTAAAGCCTCTGTTTTTCTTTGGGTCAGATACCCGATTGCGATGTAACTTTGTACGGAGCAAAAGTTTTTCCCACGATTTGGGTTAGCCAAAGCCACCACGAAACTTCCGTAATAGGCCGTTTCTGCTGTCAGGCCGAGGGTGAAAGATGGCTTTGGCAGCTCCTGACATTCGTGGTACCAAAAAAAAAGGAGAAGAAAATAATGAAAGCAATGAAAATAATGCATTATACCCCATGCAACCTGCAACTTGGTATGGGATAGAATTTTCATATGAAACTGCAGAAATGTGGAACCAGTCAATACAATGCCAACCAACCTGCGTGCAAAGAGTTCCAATTTTGAAGTCGTTATATTCATTTTTGCGGGCAGGGGAGTGCCAACAACGCACACCACGCAGACACACAGACGCACAGATTGACAGACATGGCCAAATCAACTCACGTTTTCACGCTGATCAAGAATATATATACTTTATAGGGTCTCTGAAGCTTCCTTTCGGATGCTACATATATTATGGAAAAAAAAACAATATGACTCTACCACCTTCTTACATTGTTGGGTACAAAAAGGAGGAAATAAAATAATATAAATAAATAAAAAAATAAATAAAAATAACTAAAATTTGAGTATGCGTCAACTGTACTTTGAGAATAATAAGTTATGTGGGAATAAGTAGTCAATTGCAGAACTACAAAATATAAAATAGCACCGAGATTTGTGCGGTAAAGAGGTTGAAGTAATCTGCGTGCACAAAGTGACATATTGCCGTAAACAGTCGAATAACTTATCCGAATAAAACCAGGTGAGACGACGGTGATGGTGCAATGGCGAGTAGGGTGGCCTAGTAGGTAAGAATTCCGTCTACTAAGTCAGCGGTCGCAAGTTCAAATCTCAGGTGCGGTAGAATTTACTTTGGTCGTAGTTTTAGTGAGTGCTTAGCCGGTAAAGGCGTAACACTTACCAACTGGGCACGCATTGACTAGACTAGTGCCACCACCTCTCTTTGTCTTTCTTCACTTGTTTCTGTCCTTCACCATGTTGAATGAGTGGGGGACTAGGAGGCATTTCCTTACTGATTGCACGAATGTAGTTCTGTCCGTTTCTATGGCAACAATTTTCGACATCTATTTAGCGGAAGTTCGGCTCCTTATTTTTATCGCTTAACCTATAAATGCTGGCGTAGCAAATTAACTAAACCGAAGTTGATTCAAGTTAGTCTTAAGAGTGAAGCGGTAGCGCCATAGTGCCCATTGCGATTGATAAAGTGCATTCACGCGATTGCATTTTATGGAACTGCAACAAGGAAGAAATGTTACAGAAGCATATAGAAATTTATTGAAAGTGTTTGGCGAAGGTACAGTCTCTGATAGAATATGCAGGATATGGTTTGAAGAATTTGAAACGGGTGATTTCGACCGTGGCTTATAAGCCACGTTCTGGTCGACCTTCTTTGATCGTTGACGATGTTGTTAAGCACGATCCTTTTCTGACAACATCGGAGATTACAGGAAGGCTTAAATCAGTTCAGCAAACCATTTTGACCACATTCGGAAGATAGAATTGATGATTTGTATTTAGTTTTATTCCAAAAACGGACAAAACTTTTCGGTAGATCTTATATAAAAGTTGCGCCCTACATTTCCCAAAATGTTGCTGGGTCGACCATTACAATGGGGAGTCACATTTTCAACCTAAAATGTTTGATAGGGATGTGGACGTTGTTAATTTTTAGCAAGACGACGCCATCTATCATGCAGCTTCAAGGATCCTTTAGTAAGAAAACATTTCAAGTCATGAACATATTGTCAGCCGAAAGACTTGCGGATGCACTTTGCTGCCGTCTGACCGGAAAGACAGTAAGAGAAAAAAGAGCTCTTTATTTATTTTAAGATGATAGCCATTTTGAGCTCGTTAAAAGGCGAACATAGACTGCTTCGTTATTTTAATAGAAATTTCTGTGGCCAATAAAGCATTTTATTAAATATTTAATTTATAAATATTTTTATTCATTACAATATAAAAGTATTTGCTCAAATTGAAATAAGAAATTCTCGTCGTATTGTACTTTTTGTTGCATTGGCATTTCATGCTAAGGTGGAGAATTCTGAGCACCAATGAATGAACAATTTGGAAAATATTCTAAATTATTCCCAATTCAATTTGCCATAAACAAATAAAATCAAAGCTATTTGTAAATTCTCTATGTGTGCATATAATATGTGAATAAAAATACATTCAAACTTACTAATATTATCAATTTATATGCACACTCATACATACATACATACATATATATATATATATATCCGTGCATATGCACATGCAAGTGTGTAAAAGAATAAACATAAAACGTTTTTAGAAAATTTCATCGAATATTCAAACAAATGGACACAACGAGCACAAAAATAACAGAAAAAAAAAAAGGAAAAAAAAAAACAAGTACCAGCAGTAGTAATGGTTTTAATACTAGCACTATAGGTATATAGTAATAGCAGTGGTAGTGGTATAACAGCATAATATCAACAATTCATATTATTAAATATTAATAGAGTAAAATGTAAAATTGTAAAACCTTTGCTTAGCTTATACCTATAGACGAGTAAACAAAAAGACAAATAAACAACAACAAAGCAAACTATCAAATTGCTATGACAGTAAAACGTGTACATTTATATACAAGCATATATAAATATATATATGCATTTATATATATATATATGTATGTATGTATGTATGT
>KK502493.1:102082-195255 GCA_000688735.1 Glossina austeni | reverse complement strand
AAAAAAACAAAGGGAACCATATCGTTTACATATCTATCTATGCATGCGACCAAAAACATTATAAAATTCTTTATATTGTTGTTGATGTTGATGTCTTGTCTTTTACCAGTTAGCCAGTATTGTATCGGTAAATATAACCAATGGTTATTTGGTCAAGTCATATGCTTACGGTCTTGTCCAGTCATGTCATTCTATGCAAGTACATTAAATAGCGGTCAATAATTACCGGGACGGAATAATAGTAAAACATGCACACACATAAATATATGCAAAATTCAATTTTCTTAATTAACATAGTCTTCTTTAAGAGTGATCCGTCTAGGCCGCGTGCTCGAATGCGACAAGTACTCGTGAGTTTCTTTTATCTAGACTAGAAATCTGTTATGAGAATTATGTTACTTTCAAGGAGGCGAGAAGTTTCATTTAATAGAGCTGTCAGTGAGTCCCGTGACTAAATAAGACACGGTTTTGCAGCGAAGCCTCTTTGCTTCAAGCCAACGCTCTTCTAATATTTCATTACCTTTTTTCTGGAACGATTTGTGAAGATTTTCGAACTACGCTTCAGTTTTCTCATTAATTGACACGAATTTTTTCCCCTATAGCATTATCTTAAGATTTGCAAATATATAACAACCACTGTAGGCCAGATCTGGAGAGTGAAGTGGAGGTAGCGTTTCGAATTTCCACTTCGATTGTAGAGAATAACTTTCAGAATTTTTTTTGACGTTGTTCAGATAGTAATCTCTTATCGGCGTCCACCGCCTTCGGCATAATCGGTGTCTGCGTAATGCCATTAAAATCACCAAATCGCCGCGAAATAGTTTTTTTCAAGGGAAAGACTTACCGTACCAGTCTCCAAGGCAATGCTGAACTTATCGTTCTTTTCTAAAAAGCAATGTTTATTCAAAGAAGCTATGGCACAGTCAATTCGATAGGAGTTGTGGGTTCAAATTTCAATGCGGTAGATGATGCTTAGTCGGGGTTATAGTGAAAATTTGCTCGATGTAGGCTTAACACCTAACTATCTACTAAGCTGCGGCCACTTCCTATCTCTCTTTCTAGTTTTCTACATCTTTCACCGTGATATGTGTATAGCAAGCATCTCCTGACGTGAGTAGCGTCACTGAAACAGCTGCAGTTTGCAAAAAAACGATTAACATAACAGAATTAGTTCACAATAATTTTATATTTTTGATAGAATCAATATCAACGTATCAGTCCCGGAAATTATTGACACATCGGATAAGTATTCGTACATACATAGAGTTCTTCCTAAACCATAGGCATTGGCTTTATTGCATCCAGAACCATTTTCTTTATATACTTTCCTAAAAAAGAAAAGTGGACGCAAGATAAAATTTTAATGAAACGCGACGTAAAATACCAAATGAAATTCTGTATTATTTTAAAAAATTAATTTCGTAGACTTTTCGTTACAAAGGCGAAGTAGAAAATTAATTAACGTACGAAAAAATTGCAAACGAAGAGTAGAAAAAGTAGCAAATTAATTAACGTACGAAAAAATTGCAAACGAAGAGTAGCAAAAGTAGCAAATAAACAATATCAGCAAGGAAAGTGTTAAACATAGAACTAATGAAGAAGAAAAAGGTTAAGTTAGTATAAGACAACGCTAATATTAGGACCACCCAGTACGTCATTTTGAAAGTTTCCAATTTTCGATCGTTAAAAAAATGATTACAAGTCGTGAATAATGCATAATTTTTTCGGTGACCTTTAGTTAAATGCGAGCGCCTTTAAAAATATTATATGTACAATGGGTTCCTTTCCACCTATCGAACTGCCGACGATATATGCATGTCTCTGCCAAAAAGGATCAGCTTGATCCCCCTTTTTGTGGAACGACCACAGTCACAAGAATGAAGACAGGAAAGCTAAATTTGGCAAAAATATCACTTAATCGATTAGTAATTCAAGGGTAAAAATTGGGTGCGATTTGCCCACAAGTATGCTCGCAATATAGACGAGACTGTCGAAAAAACACCGACAGTTTTTCATATTTTCGTCTATAATTTGCGATATCGCGCAGATATTTCCGAAGAAGTGGCCTCTATTGGTTTGCGAACGCGCCTACAGTTAAAGATAACACTTTTAATACTAACTTTTTCCCGATTCGTTCCGGCTGGGTAAGAACATTTATTCAAAACGTTGATATGAGAAAACTGTAGTACAATAATTATAGAACAATAAGACAACCAAAAAAAGAATATACGTATGTAAATCGTCTCTCATGTCGGTCCCACACGAAAATTTAGGACTAGTTAAGTTATCGCAAGTATTGTAGGTTAGCACACGGTTACTAAATGCGACATAACCATGACGTTACGATCTTTAATGGGAAACCGAAGCGATGGCGGAACGTTAGTAACGCTCTGTTAGATAAAAGATTTGGAAACATTAAACAAGTGCCTTAGTCGGAGTGCTAAGAATGCTCTACGACAGAAAAAGTTTCAACACAAGGGAATGTCTGCGATATAGAGGCTAAGTTTAGCAAATTTGATATGAATTAAACGAATTACCTAAGCAAGCATAAGCGATTGAAGTGTTTAGTTAGAGAAATTATAAATTATAACCAATTGTGAAATTGTAAGAGTGTGCAAGACACAGAACACTTGTGAGGTCAAAACGAGGGACGACTTTGACTCCGTAAATATACGTAAACACGTACATATTCGGCATATAGTACACTCATTTTTAATGTTCGGCTTAAAATCGATCAAGGAATGTTTTTGTCAAATTTCCATCTTTACTTTTGCGGCTATTCACGGCTATTTCACAAAGAGAGGGGACAAAATTGATTCCTTTCGGTGGGAATAGCTATTGTAGTACTATTGCAACTTATTTTATTCCCAAGTTTAATATAATTTTAATAACGTAGCTTTTTCGTGATAACCTGGTTAACTTATTACGTAAGATACCCGAAATATAATAATCTTGATCCATGTTCAATACAATAGCGTAACCGCATTTAGGTAATCCAGTTAAACTATATAATAAGAACTTTTGGCAGTAAGCAAAAACAGTCATTAATAATTACTCACCAGTCGTTAACGTATTTTTAACGAAAAGGAGCAAATACAAGTTAGTGAATTGTAGAACAACATTTGAGTGGTGGCCCTGCGAAGATCTACACCAAAACCTGGCGAGTCCCATGTACATTAGAGTTAAGACGTCAGCAAAAAGTTACTGAATATTTTCGCAAAAAAAGACAAACGCTAAACTATTTTTACTTATAATAAATATATAATTATAATATAAAAGTATAAAATATATTTATAAGTAATAAATAAATAATTACTTATAATAAATTTCTTTTGAAAAACAATGAGTTTCAAAAATCCGGAAACTCTAGTTTACACCAAGACGTATACACCGCCTTAACCGTATTAACAATTTTAAATTTAAGAAAATGTGCTTATTAGACGATAAGCCGATAGTTAACTTGTTCAGACTTAGTCCACCCCACCTTGCTTCATATTATCTTATAGACATTATATGCCTTTCAATTTTTCCGACTACGACAGATAGTAATATAACCCTAAGACGCAAAGCACTCTTGTCACATATGCTTCACGGATATTTATTATTCGCTCTTACATATGTTATAACAAAAAAAATTCTTCGCTTCTAGTGACAATAGAATTTTAAAAAATTTTAAACTATTCAATTAAATTTACTAGCGTTTAATAAATATTTTCTGTAAACGAATAGATGAATATTTACATCTGTCCAGGAATATATATATATATGTAAAATGTGCATATATTAAGTTTACCTCTAAAAATTTTCATGATAGAAATTTCCTTCAATAAGTTATTACGTTTGCATTGAAATTCTAAGGCACGTGGACTTTTGAAATTCCAATTTCTAAAATGCTTTCGATTTTGAATACACTGACCGAAACGTTTTGAGAAAAGCATTTAGCTAGTTCTGAAAAATATATTTGCGTACACTCCGATCGGCATGCTATCAGGGTATGTATCATTATGACAAGGGGGTTGGGAAAAATCCGAATGATTTGAAATTTGAAAACACTATCCCTATAAAGTCAAATAAATGTTTGAGGATAAACTTGATAAACTCGATTTAAACGGCTCATCTAGTTCTTGTTCTTGTTCACATTTTAGACTGCACATATCATGGTTTTGATAAGTACTTCTGGGCATCTGCAAATGGAATGACAAAATTTTCATATCCATTTTTCCCGGTAGGGGCATAGCTGTACAATAATTAATCCCCAAGCCAACTAAAAACTAAATAAACTAAATGTGGTTTATTTGCAACTAAAACTAAAATTCTCTATGAATATATTTGCGTACGTTCACGTTGTGCATGTATGTACCTAAGTTACCTTTGCATAGATCCCTGTAGATAAGCCTCCATGCTTTGTAGATGTGAGGTTAAGCTAGGTTGATAATGAAATAAGCTCGTGTGTGTGCGTATGTGTGTGCCTATGTGTGTGGCATATACTATAAGCCTGTCATATAAATTTCATAACATAGTGTAATTAAATTTTATATAAAATGCTTTTGTTTTTGCAAAACACAATATCACACGCTCTCGGCGTAGAGTATACGAAAATTATAGAAAATTTATTTTCAATATAAATAAACTTTTTTCGCATCATCACTTTTAGGAAAAAAAAAAAAATATTTTTATATTAAAACTCATAAACAACGGGAGTAATTAAGAGAGAAAACGTACACAAAATTAAAATAAATATATAAAAATAATAACCCTTCTCCTACGGAACGAATGGATTCAACTCAAATGTCCTTTTTTCGTAGCAAAATAATTGCTTTTCACAGAATAATTAGAAAATAGGACTTAAATTATGAGGATTAAGAAATATATATCATTGCTACTGGCCTCACTTCCTTTTTTACTCATTTACTTTGTGTCTTAAAATAAATAAATCCCTTGAAAGTTATGTTAAATTATCTAAAAAATAAATTACAAAATGTACTTGTCTGGTAACAAAAAAAAGAGAAAAACATAAAAAAGAAAAGAAAGAATTTTTTTTCTTTATAACTAAGAGGTGGGGGTTTTTTTTGTGAAAGAGAAAAAATGGACCCTTTTTTGTATTTACATTTATTGGTATAATTTACACTGTTCTTTACTTGTTTTTTCTTCATCACTCAGAGGTAAGTTAAGAAGTTAAGAAGTATGTTAATTTCCTCTTTCGTCATGTGCAACTTGTCAGTATTGGGCCGAATGTTTTCGAATCCATTCTTCAAATTGATTTTGAAAATGCATCCAGTTCAGCACCAAAAAGGTTGTCACATGTTCGCAATATGCAAAAGTGAGCTTCAGAGATCTTGTGAAGTATATATATATATATTTCGTCAGCTCAAATTCTGAATCGATTTAGTCATGTTGCCGGTGGTAAAAGTGCTGTCGGTCCCAAAGGTGACGATATCGTTTTCAAATTTGGCAAAAACATT
Source organism: Glossina austeni (assembly GCA_000688735.1). Classification (NCBI taxonomy): domain Eukaryota; kingdom Metazoa; phylum Arthropoda; class Insecta; order Diptera; family Glossinidae; genus Glossina; species Glossina austeni. Next base: position 189,793 of record KK502493.1, on the reverse strand, counting down.
GAAGCAAATTCTGAATTGATGTATGTCCGTCCGTCCGTCCGTCTATGTAATGTTCTTGGCAAACACTCTCCTGGTTGCAAAAATTAATGCAAATTTATAAAAACATTAGAAGCTCTTGCACGCGGGTTAGTTTTGCAAATTGGCTGAATCGTCTAGGAGGCACGCCTAACGCAAGCTAAAAACACTTTCACTCGCTCTTTGTAAGCTGGAATAAATACATAATAAAAATAAAAGTTGATTATGCAATAAAGAAAAACACAGCCACGCCCAGCCAAGATTGTGGAAAATTCAGTGTCTTTTAAGGGAAAGATGATGGGTATAAAAGATTCGGTCACTACCGAATGTAAGTTTGTTATTTATTTGTGTTGTATACTCCATTGTATTGTTTTGGATTGCTTTTTGATTATTGAAATGAAAGAAGTCCAGAAAGTAAAGTTTAAGTGTTTAAAGTTAAAAATGGCTAAAAATGAAAAGTAAAAATGTTATACCTAAGCCAGTTCTCTCTGTCGAAAGCTTGTGGGTGCCTGATCTACATTTGCTGGTAAGAACTTGGGGACAGGAAAACGAGTCGAAAGTTATTCTTGAATCTATGAATCGAATTACATGATATATCTAAAAATTCAAGTCACTGTTTGTTTATATAAAGTTTGCTGTATTTGTTTATGTATTCTAATGTACGGTCTACTTGACCATAACAAGTATCGGCCCATGTCGGCTAGATACGTTAGCCAAATATTAACCACCAATAAAAGATGTTTAAAAGCACATCTGATAGTCTGTCGAAAATGATTAATGTTTTCATCATTTGATGGGTATCGAAGATTCGTTCCAAGGCCGAATAAATGTCTTTTGTTACAGCTTTCTCTCGGTTACTCTCTTTTTGTTTTGTTTTTAACAAAAAATTGTCTGCTCCAAAGCTTAAGAAAGCAATGATTATGAACAAGCAAAAGCATTGTATATACAATGGTATGCTGAAAGAGATGTAAAATTTAAAAAAAAAAAAACAAGAAAACAAGAAAAAATAAGTGATGACCTTTCTACAAAACTTATGAACGGGATATTTTTCATTAATATTAAAAAAAATTGTGCCTTATTTAAAAAGAAAAAACAAAGAATCATTGAAGAGCCCACCACCATAGTGTCCAGCGTCATTCCATTGTTAGGAGTAAAACGTATGCGTTGAAGATTTCGATAAATATTTATATCCCTAAGCCGACCTGGCTTGTGACTGTCAATCAGCCCGTTTGCGTATTTTTACCGTGGAATTAAAAGAGTCTTCAGAATAACGAATGAATTATTTTACAAATATTTTCTTTCTCGCTTGAATTTTACTTGCAATTGAATAATGTTTCTAAAGTCAAAAATATCATGCTACTATTTGGGTGAATACACCAATCAACCTCATTAGTTGGCCTACGAATAGGCCCGAAGGGCATTCTTGACTTTAACGTTTGTGTAGAGGACTTTGCTGCGTACACGTCAAGTTTCATCTTTACATCTCCGCCTTGCCCGCCATGAAATGTAGTATGATGGTGACGGACAACCGAAGTGACAGGAATGACTATCTCCGTGTGGAACATTATGCTGGTCGGAAAATTAAAATAAAAAAAGCGTACCAAGTGCGGATTTGGGAAGAGACGACGTGCCAATGCAGTGCGCGGTACTAATATTAGTTATATACGGCGTTTTGTTTATAAATTGAAGAAGTATTTGCATAGCATTGCTCGGTTGTGTTCAATACTTCGAAATTTGCGGCAGATAAAGAGAAGAGAAAGAGAGAGAAACCATTTCTGCATCGTTACCGGAGGTGAAAAGTGGATTTATTTTGGAAACTACAAGCACAGAAGATCATAGGTAGGCCAAGGCGCAGGGTACACATTGCAAAATCCTATTGTCATCGCATGAAGATCATATCCTATCCTATCGTAATCACTTTCTAAATCAATCTAAGCTTTTTTGTCCGTCTTTACGTCCTGCGTTCTTGTGTTTAAGCTAAAAGGTCGCACTTTTTGAGATATTTTGCTGAAATTTGGTCCGCTTTCATGTTTCGGTCCAGGGTGAACGATGCGACGATGTTTTGAAAATCCTCCTTATACGAATAACTGTATTAAGCAAAGCGGTGTTGACTATTTATTGGTGGACCGTGTTTCACCGTGGTGGGTTGAAATAATTTTTTTTAAATAACTATGATACGTTTTTTATGTACCTCATTAGGTGTACGGGAACGTGTAAAAACCCGCTGCAATGAAACGGATAATCTTTCCTAAATAAACTGCAAAAATCATCCCACAATTTAGCGGTCATAAGGTACCGCATTGTTACTGAAATGCGAAAACGTCACCTTATTGATATTAATGCACAATAATTTGTACAATTTACTCAAATTGGAGGTTGGAGGAGAATTCAAATAAGAAGGGAATTAAGTTTTTGTGGGAATAAAATATTTTAGTATACATGACGTATTCTTTCAAACTTTTTTTTATAAATACCGGAATTTTATTGTTAACCGTGACCGTATGGAATAGCATACTTCATAGGGCACAAGAGAGAAGAAATATTGTTTCATTAAATCGCTTTCTTTAACTACCTCACTCACCTCAGGGAATCAATTCCTTTGATTCGAAACGTTCACGTTCTTTGAAGCATTACTTCACTTAGACCAGAAAAGGAAAACAAAGGAAATAAAATGTAAAATATAAAGAAAAAAAATGTATTTTTATCGGCCGAATTTATAAAAGAAATTGGGACTATTTTAAAGAATAAGCACAGGAAATATTTTTTATTAAAAGGACTTTTTTTGAAAATATTTATATTCCACAAAACGGGCGGCTTGCATCAATAATTTGAATTGCTTAACAGTTTGCGCTATGCCGTTATTCGGTAAATTTGTCGTAAGGATTGAAAACAAATGACCAAAAACTAAAGCGTCCAACTCGCACGGTCTTTCGCCATAGAAATAGGGCCCTAAACTTTCTTCTAACTTCATTTCGAGATTTCTACAACATGTGCTTACGTTTTCAAGCACGTCGTCGAAATTCATGTCTGTCCATTGATAAACTTTAAGCATTTTCTCCGCTTGATGACGTTTGGATAAATTTTGAATTTTGTTTAATGGCCATGGAAACACGCAACCATAGCGAGGAGCTGTAACCTTATCGTAGACACCTTTCAGCATAAAACTGCAGTACGTTTCAGCCAAAGTAAACGTATTCTCTATCGTGCAGATATAGGAACGCATTTCCGTTTTCTCATCTTCCGTCATCCATTTACTAATAGATTCACTTCTTTGCTCTACAAAGTTCACTATGGGCTCAAATTCAGCTAATACGAAGCCTCTAACTTTTAATACTGGCAGCTTTGTCATGTGACCTCCTGGAGACATAAACTCGGCATTAGCACGGAACTGTACGTCGTACGGCAGATTGCACATTTTCAGGTAGGCTTTCACAGCTGAACAACTGGCTTTTTCCGCAAGTAAAATCTGTTCATCTTCAAATGGCTGATAGAGTACAGCATCGTACGGCCAAGGTTCACTCATATCCCCCATTGTTTTGAACTCCTCTAATAACTGGTGAATTTCGCATAAAGGCCGCTATTTCTTAGTTTTTGAAGACTCAGTAAATATATTCTCAAAAAAATGCTTTTATATTCATTTTATTTACAGTAGTAGTGGTCAAAGGGTTGCCATTAAATAAATCTTGAATTGAATCTAAAAAACCCTATTCGACATGTCATCCGATTGCAAGACCGGAAAATGTAACACTGAGGGGATATTTATCTAACGCATATTAGTCTTGAATGATCAGCTAGCTAGCACTCTCGGAATTAATAGAACCCTTGTGCAGATTATATTAAAAAGCTTCGCCTCAAACTGGATATAATTTTTTTCTTTTTTTTACATAATTTAAAAAAGTTTCTTTCTTATACAAAACTTATTTTTAAATGAGAATGAAACGAAAAGAAAATGATAAAAATTAAGATTTTAAATCCCTCAGGCATTACCAGTATAATTTACAGACGTCTTAAAATGTCATTGCGAAAGACAAAAAATAAATAAATAAATAAATAAATAAAAAGTGTGTATATAGGAAAACAAAAACGAAATTAAAAACAGGCATTTGTTTCCAAGCGTAAGCAAAAGGAAAATTAAAAAAAAGACAAATTAAGTATAAACAACATCGCTCTTAACATGTAAAGTAAGTGCTCCTTTGCATTCCTTCTTCAAAACGAATGCAAACGTAATTAAGCGTTTATAATGTGATGTCCTTAACACAAAGAAAAAATACAGATAAAAATTCTAATTTGCCACGCATGATACTTTTCTTGCCTGCTTTAGTTCGCTTTTGTTGACTGTGTTCTCAAATAATTTTTGGGGGAAAATAAAACACAAAATATTTATTCAAATTGCATAAAAATGTTTATTCAATTGCATAAGTCCGTCTGTCGGTAATCTCTCTTTGTGTGATCCAGAATTCGTGGGTTAGGGTGCGAAATGTAAGTGGAGGTCTTTTGTGTTTATCGCATTGACAATCACATCCTTGCAAAATGTTCGCAATTACAAAGACTTGGGAGTCGTTTTCGATCCAAATAGAAGTTTTAGTTAATAGAGCTGGACCACTTTTAGCATTTATAAAAAGATGGTCTAAAGGATTCAACGATCCATACGTTACGAAGTGCTTGTATACTTCTTTTGAATACTCGTCGGCTTCCTAAGCATTGATGCTATGTGGATCTTCTGGAATGTGTTCAACCGGACTTCTTGATGTTTGCTATTCGAGGCTTGGGATCGGGTGCTGCGCTATCTCTTCCACCATGTATTAATAGATTGAAGCTAATGAGCTTGAAAAAAGGCGACAAATATTGGGTGTCTTTAAACTAGTGAAAGGAGAGTTTTTTCCCCGGCTTTAATAGAACTTATTAATATTCACATGCCCGGTAGGGTCTCAAGACACTTTTTGCGTTGTTGCAACTACCACAATGCGTTGTTCAATCCGTTTCAGGTTTCGTTTTGTCCGTTAATAAGATTAAAAGCATTATGTTGCATAACTAACTGCTAAGTATTTTCGACTCTTGTACAATATCCGTACATTGAATCAAAATATTCCTGTATGTGTGATTTCGGTTCTCATTTGTCACTATTAACAATGTATAAATCAGCACATACTCATTTATCAATATATGTATCGCTGTATTTTAATTTAGGGCTTAGTTGAATGCCGGTGTATATTATATGTTGATCTTGTGTTTATTTACATTTCTTTCTTCGCTATACTACAGTTTAAGTTATTTTGTATTCGGCTAATGACTTGTTCTGCAGCGGAGTTTGATTAATTAATTATATAAATAAATCAATACTGTGTTTATGTGGATGTGAGCAAGCCCCAGAATGGCTGGATGTAGACCCGCATTCTGAATCATTTTCTAAATCGGTTTATAGTCGTCCACGTAATTTTGTGTTCACAACTAATTTTTGAAAAATTTTGATTTTAACTTTAGTGCATTGATATGTTTTCGCTAAAAATGAACCCTATTGAAAATGAATGGGCTCGGTTCAATTTTAGAATCATTCTTCAAATGATGCTGCCTTGTGACAAACAAGTCTATTACAACAAGTACGTTACATTGTCAGAATAAAGATCGTGGCGTAGATCAATTGTTTTTCAATATATTCTTGGGGTCTTGCCTTTATTTGTCGAATATAACATCATTCAAATGTATTCCACAGGATATCTTACAGGACTGCTTCTTCTTGAGATAATTTTCGATGATTTCTCTGCACGCAGCGAGCAACAGTTCTGCCATAATTTGACGATAGTCGATTGGATAATAAGACGGATTCATCACATATTCGTAGTCACGTTTTTCCAAATTTTTTGTCGACCCAGCAAAGATGTTTTTAATGCCTCAGTATCGGGGTAGAAGAGAACATCTTCTTTATTTATAAATTCTGATCGCGTTAATTTAATGAAGAGTCAAATCAATCGTTGAGCCAGTAACACCTTAACGCGCACGGTTCCCTTTCAATCCCTGCAAAAACCGAGAATACTCTGTGGAGAAGGAAATAAATCAAGTATTTTGAACACTTTAGGTTTTTAACGATGATCTCATCTGCGGGTGTCAAGAAGCAAAGTTCGTTGTTTAATTAAGTGGAAATAATTTAAAAGACTTTAAGCCCTGTTGTAGGTTTTTATACCCTATACTACATGGGGTACAAGGGTGTATTAACTTTTGTAAGGATGTATGCAGCATTCAGAAAGACTTGAGGCAGCCACACTTCTTATTATACCGATGGATTCAGGAAGTGACTCTAGCAAAGATGTAAGCTTGTCTATCCGTCCGCTCTTGTTTTCTTGCGTTCAACGTACAGGTCGCATTTTTTGGGATATTTTAAACAGAAATTGGTACACAGACATGTTTTGATGCGAGAACGAAAGCTATTGAAAACGGATCGCATCATTTTTTCGACGACTTCCCATACAAATCTTTATTTTAGAAAGTTTATATAAATAACTGTATTAAGTAGTGTGTTGTAGGACATTTAGTTGTGGCCGGTCCGCCACTGCAGGGTTTTTTATTGTTTTTGATTTATGGAAGACAGAGAATTGAGCTTACGTGGATTAATTTAAGAAGTCATCAATTTTATCGAAATCTTTTACTTTATAAAAACATATGTTTATTAAATTGTTTTTAATAACTTTAACAAATTGTAAATGTGATCTATAATTACATTTTTCTTTCTACGTAATTGTATCGTATAAATTAATGTTAAGCTTTCTTCCATAAACTCATCTATTAATTGTTTTGTTTTTTAAAAATTTCAAAAGTTACTTTTTATTTTTCCTTCAACTTGTCCTATGATTGTTTTCCCCTCCAGTTGCTTATTTTACTTATTAGAGATTCTTTGCACAAATTCTATTAATTATCGTTATACACTTTTGTCTGCCACTCAAATATTTATTTTTTGTCTTTTGTGTTTGTTTATTTATTTACGTTTTATCAATTCTTATCCTCAAGTTCTTCCTGAAGAAAATAACAAATAAAAAAAAAAAAAAAAAAATCGACGTAATCCAAACGAGTTCTGATTACCATTTAATTGAGTAAGAATTTTAATTTTCAATGCTCAGATAAATAATATAATTAAAGTTAAGTATATGTATACAATGTAACGATTAAGAAGATTTCGAAGGAAATGGTTTTTAGGCCGGTTTCTTTATTTTTCTTAAATAACAGTAAGTAGTAGTATTCCTCTTATCGTTCATATTAGCTTTCATTCTAGCTAGAATTTTCTGAAGAAGTCTTACTTAAGGATCTCTGAAGAACTCATTGAAATATTAATCCCTTTACTCTTAATCCATTTAAATATTGATAGGACAAAGCAATGAGAAATAAACGGATGAGGCTTTAGTTTTGATTCGATTCTTTAACAACAAAAACTAGATTCGCTTACTCTGAAACGAAATTCCTCTCCCGATTTATTTTCCATTTTTCCTTCGTCTCTTTAAGTGACATAGATAGGAAATTATTTTTGTAATGTTTACATTGATTGGAATCATTATTATTTATTTCATTATGGCTCTGACAATTTTCAACTTCATGTAAGATTGATGGATGATTCTTACAGCATGGCATAAAAATTTGTGAAAGTGTTCTACACAAACAAGCTTAAAGGGCTCGTACAACAGGGTAAAAAGAATGACACAGATATTGTTAATTCATAACATAACGATCAAGCCTATAAGGCTTTTCACGTACTAGTAAATAGGACTGACAAGGGCGGAGTAATGTTGTTATTGAGAATATGGCCGCAATGGTAAAAAGAAATCACATCACTTCTTTTGAAAAGTCCCTTGTATATCGACTGGATTTAGCAGAGTCCGTTTGCCTGTTCGCCTATCTCTTAGATCGTTGAACGTTCCAAAACTTGCCATAGAAAGGCGCCATCTGTTATATATATTCTTCTCTGATAGTCTAAGAATGAAGTTTTATTATAGCCACCACTGTAGGATGGGAGTATACTCCCTTTGTTTTTTTCCAGAATGTATGTAAGCTTCAGAGACCCTATGAAGTATATATATCCTTGATCTGCGTGAAATTCTAAATTGATTTAGCCATCTCTGTCCGTCTGTGTGTCTGTGTGATGTTTGTTGTTGGCACTCTCCTGGTCGCAAAAATTAAGACATCGACTTCAAATTTGGTGGAAACATTGGAAGTCTTCGCACGCAAGTTGGTATTGAAAATGGGCCAAATAGGGCAGAGCAGATGCCCGCAGTGGATCGTAAACTGAATGCAAATCCGTTTTTTTTAACAACAAATTGTGGGTTTTTGCTTGTTACTCACAAATTATAAAAGTTAGAAGGCTGGAATTTTCCACATTTACTTTGCGAAATACTCTACCCTTTACGTGCAAAAATGGAAAAAATCGGCCATGCCCACACAAAGTTACAAGCGCTTAAATTATATTTGTTCGATTTATGAGGTTTTGTGCTTATTTATCATAAGGCAAACAAGGCATAATGTTTAAAATTATTTTGTTCATTCCTCAAATGAAGACATATTATGTGCCTAAAAATGGGTTAATTTTTAAATGAATACGATCGACACCGCGAGCTGGTGGATTAACTTTTTCTTCATAAACCCAGCGATATGGGTATCAAATGAAAGAACTTGGAGAGTAGAATGCGAAGAGCATAGTGTTGGGTATGCGAAATTCGTCCCCGCCGAGTATACCTTTTTTACTTGTTTTTGAATAAAAGCGCGACGGGAAACACACGCAAGATACGTAAATAACTGCATCCTATGCACACCTTAGCCCTTTTCCATCCTGAGTCGATTGTGTGTTGACACGAACTTCTACGTCGAGTTACCCTCGATATTATATAATTTAAAATTTTTTATTATATTATAATATAAAACTTAACATATATATTTTTTTTGTTGAGACCACTTTTTACCCCCATTTTGCAAATGAATTAAGGAGTTAGTGGTACTTGAAAAAAAGAACAATTTGGTAGATATTGATGGGTGATTTGAAGATATTGATGGGCAATAGATATTTTGTAGAGTGATGTAAATATCGGAAAAGTAAATTCTGTAACTTTGCAATCTTCGTGAATTGCTTTGAATTATGGATATTTTAAGATATAGTTCAAAACATCAAGGCCTCAACACTTTCAAGCATTAGCGTGAATTTATTATGAATTTAATAAGTCCTTGTTAGGCTAGAAAGGATTTACAAAAATGTTTATAACGCTGGGGAAATTTGAAAGAAAAAAAAATTTCCAGCTCTGTGAGGGATAAATATAAAAATGTATGAAATTCTTTCGACGTATCTCTGACTCTAGCTCGGAAAATAAAATGTATTAATGTATGTCCGCCACCACACACATTTTTAAAAATGAGGTCTGTAAAAGGATAACTGAGAGCCACAATAAAAATGACCAGCGGAAGTTGAAGTATTTGTTTTTTTTTATTATTATTTCTCTTCTTTTTTTTCTTTTTTTTTTTCTTTACAAAGCTTAGCAAAGCAAAGCAGACGTTACAAAGTTTTTAAATGACACAATGCTTGACAAAAACGAAAGAATAAATAAAAAAAGATAAAACCAACATTAAAAATACAAAAAAAACAACAACAACAGCAACAGCAATAATACACTAAACGGAAAGATTGAAAAATGCGCAGAACATTAACGTAAAGCTAGAGTTGGTATAAAAAATGCGAAAAAAATAAGAATTGCAAAACACATAAGCAACACAAGTGTTTAGCGAACGCATAATCAGGACAGAATTTAAAAAAAAAAATACCTAAATGACTCAAAAGGAATAAACACATATGTGTATACGAGCAGATGATGGGGGTGGTTGGAGGTCATTTATGCCATAACACAGTCTTTAGTATGCTATTTTATTATCTGCAATAACTCTATATACGAGACATACGCTTTTGCCTAACACTCATCCCTGACTACTGCAAATGATGTACGCTCTTAGGTGTGTATGTACATTACAGTACAGTTTATGTGTATTTGAAAAATGTTTAAATGCACGATATGCACGCCAAAAAGTACCGGGAAACGGCTGTTTAAAGATTTGCTTTGCGAAAAGCATTTAAGGGAAAGCGATGCTATGCCAAGTTCCAGGATTGACTGATGATTGCACTCGCACTCGCGCTGGTTTTACGCTATTCGTCATGAATCAAAGTGCATGGTAACAACTCACGTCGTTGACGTGAGGCATTTAAGTCTCATATTTTCTAGAGAACTTTCGTCAGCAATACCACTGAAAATGTTCTCCAAACTCTGAGAATGTTATGAAAAGCTCGAGTATATAAGCAGGATAAGTACCGGCAAACACTTATCCAAAGAATATTCTTTGCCAAAAGTAATTCACCTAAAGTGTTTCGATGCCAAATTTCAGTGCTCAGTGCTACGTATTGTATGTGATCATACTAATACTTGGGTTCGTTCTCCGATTTGCGTTTCGTTTAGGTTTCATATGTTCAAAAAAGGTGTTTTACGCGAAACCGCTGGAGGCGTTCGAAGAGTTCTCGAAAAGTGGGGTATAAGTGTAATTGTAATCTTAGCTTATTCTGCTTGCTAATGCTTTTTCAAACGAAATCGTACTTAAAATTTTGAAAAGTAGTTGTTTAGGCATTGGAGGGAAGCAAGCTGAGAAAGGAAACCGGTAATGTTAACAATTCCCAGCAATTTTCCGGGTTTTACTTGAAAGGGTTAGTAACTCATCACTTCTCGAAGGGTCTGCATTTTCGCCTATCCCTGCGCTTAATCTTTTCCCCTCGCTAGAAACCAAGATATCACTTTATTGAAGATGACTTGAGTCTTCTGATGTCGTGGAAGGAACTTCGCACTAGCAGGTCAAGAATTCCCCCGGAAATAGCTCCTTGATGGTGGAAAGCAGCATTGTTGTAGGTGTATTCCTTCATATGGAGGCTGAAGATCTTCGTTTAACTCTTAATAATTTGCGTTATGTTTGGTAATTCCCGTTACTTTTTTTACAAAATTCCAGTGTGTATCCACTGATGGGTGTGAAAAATGTAGATTTATACTTATACGTGAGTTTATATACGATGTTTCCACATATTTCAAATTAAAACAACCCACACAAATGTGTTTGGTAGGATTGACCCCAAATGGCAATTGACCGTGCCGTAGAGAGGACACTATGTCCACACTCTTCTTCGCTAGAGAAAGGAAAACACGATTTGAAAAATGTTAAGCTTGTATTTGAAAAAAAGCCTTGTTATCACACGGTGTGCCGTGTGTGTGTGTTAAATAAAAAAAATAAAAATAAAAAAAATAAAAATATCTAACGGTTTATATATTATAATCTCTGCTTCTTTTTCCTTTACTCCATAGCATTTTTCTTTATCATTGGTCAACTGAACTGGCTGCCTTAGTACAACAAAAGTCCAGAGAATGTTGTGTGTATGTGCTATATAAGCAGCGTCATTCCATGATGTTATGGGAATTTAATACAATCGATTGTGTTAAAACGCAAAAATAGCATAGAATATAGGGACGGAAGAAAATGAAGGAAATTACCGAGATATTTTTTTCCTGGTAATAAAAAATTACTCGTTATTTATAAATGTTCAAATGTTTAATTTATATTTCACTTGGTTTTCTTGCCGTCCTTTTCAAATAGGAAGGAACAAAGATATTTTTCTTTATACGCGTATTAATGTTGCTTTTAAATGTGTTTTTTTTTCGTCGGGCAAGCAACGATAAAAGAATTCCAAATTTTTTATCTATTTATTAAAAATTTTGTAATACACGTACTTGTAAATTCTCTACAATTACCCTTCTATCGGTCTACAAGACAACCTCAATTTAACTGCGTTGGGTCGAAGTCACATGTAGTACCCGGTACGAGTGCAGTTCTAGATTTCACTGAGCTGACGATGAGAAGGGAGAGACACAAGCGAAGAGAGAAAGAATGAGTGAGGGTGAGTGTGTGTGTACGAGAGAGAGAGAGAGCGAGAGAGAGAGAGAGAGCGAGAGAGAGAGAGATATTTTCACATTTAGCGATCAAGCGGTGGTTACGATGAGTTGTTGCTTTAATGAATTCATAACTCATCATAAGTGATCGCTGTTTAAATACGTTCTCTAAAATTCGCATATTCGCAGTATTGAAAATTAAGCCATACTTTTATAGGAAGACCTGTTGTGTTAAGAAGGCAAATATGGGAGAGACCTAAAGAGTGATGAACGTCTCAACCAAATTTTGCATGTTCAGGGAGTGCGACTGGAATATTATTTTCCGTCGATTTTTGGTGAGAAATATTAATCGGAAAATTTTTCCATACACCAACTTTTTCAAAATACGTTGTTTTATGTTAAGTGTTTGTAAAAGTTATCCGGTACAACCCGGTTTCTGTAAAGCTTGCCCGCGGGCCAAACTTGGCTATTGCACAAAATTTCATTTCAATATTTCGAAAATTTCCCTTTGTAGGTTGAATATAAAATCACGTGAGCAGACACGAAGCGGATGGACAAGCGGAGGCATAAATCGGCTTGAGTTGGTTTGGAAAACGCTTCTGAATTGATTGATAAATACATATAATAAAAGTCGATTAACTCACAAACGTTAAGTCCGGTCAAATTTAATGTACACCTATGGCACCGACAGTATGATTTATAATTATACATATTTTGTAGCGGACGCAGTTGGAGCAAAAGCAGTATGGCAAACAATATTCAGGAACATTTTATCTCAAAACATTTCGTTGTAAACATCGTACATCTTTGGAATCGATTGGCGAAGTATGCACAGATAATGTATGAAGCGGTGACGTAATCACAAAGAAAATCTGCTCGCCCTTGCTTCCTTCTATTCGTCTTTATTGCATTTAAACGCCCTCATTTACTTAAATGAAGTTCTTCTTATTTAACGCGGTAGGTTTGACTAAATAAGTTCGTAGGATGACGTACCGATGTGGGATGACTATTGACGAATTGATATGTTTTTTAGATATGAAATCTATTAAAATTTCATGATATTCCCACCACTGGTTTCAGCTGTTTTGCTGAGACCACACACAAAATTCAGATTTTTCATCCTACGAACTTATTGAGTGATGTATATATATATATATATAACGATCGATTTGAAAATTAAATAAAACATTTCGTCATATAATATGAATTTGTAATTGATGCCGTAAAGAGTTCAACAGTTTTCCTACCATACTCCTCAAATATTATTTCATAGACCTAATTATTGTAAATTAGGTTCTGCCTGAAAAAGGTGACCCCAAGCTTGTCAACTCCGTCGCTCACTCTCGTTTATCATAACTATTTCATTAGATAAAAATACGTTAGTGTAATTTCTTGAGAGCAATTAAGTTAAAAGAATTTTCTGCAAAAAGAGGTTTAGTATCTTTTTTTTAATTGTAATGGCGAAGAAAGAAATTAAAAAGATCACAACGATAATAACGTAAATGTTTAATTGAAAACTGCACTTTTTAAATTCATTTAATTTTCATAAGTACTACCGTTGAGCGCGACTAAACAAAAAAGAAAAATAACCCCGGAAGATTTATGTGCGGTGTAGGGCGAATCTTTTTTGCTACTCAACAGAAGCTTATGTTCGTTATTGAATTTGCATGACGTGTCACATATGTCGATATACTTTATATCAGGCATATATAGGATGTACAGCGCAGCACCGATGAATGAATTCTTTGATGGATTAATATACGGCTTCCGAGGCAAATCACAATTTAATATTTGTCTGGGAAAACATTGAAAGCAAAGATCGTCTATGATCGGGAAAGCGCAAGTTTGACGAGCGGCTCTTATAAGGAACACAATCCTTAAATTTAAGGCGAAGTATAAAACTTAAGCCTATGTTTCCACATGTTATCCCTAAATGCAAAATGGAACGCAAAACTTGTGTGCACATCGTGCATGCCGTAAGCTATCTGCAATTTGGCGGTGTATCTTGGATTATTGCGTAACTTAAGACTCGTCTTTGTATTTTCCTAGCTGCACGTTTCAGGCTTCCTCTTTACTGCCAGCAAATAGCGAGAGTACAGCAAACGATTTAAAAAACCGACCAGAAGAGTTTCGTGTTCTATCGCTGCAACGCGAAACCACGCACATTTTTTGATGCTTAGGCTTGTCGGTGAAGTTTTGATGCATCCACCCTCGTCCGACTATTTTATTTTATGTTCGATATGTGATGGAATTCCGTAAAGGCGTAAAGCTGACTTTTCAAAAGATGGCTGTAAAAATCAGTTTTGGGGTCAACTTTTTGCCCAAAAGTTCGCGAAATTGTATAACGACGGTATAACGGTTTTACATCGAAATAGCAAAAGGTCATAAATAATAACGGCTATAATCTACTAAAGCAAAATCTATTTTGAATCAAAGAAAAATGAAATAAAAAACAAGTAACAACACCATTAAATAGACTTGTCCATATAACGGCTTTTCAAAATAACCCGTTGTAGAGGAGTTGGTTGAAAAGATGGTCCGATTCGAATCATTTGCAAACACATTTTTCCTTGGGGCGAAACACGTCAGTGTAGCTAAATTCATCCAAATATTTCAGAAATTGCAGCTTGTAGGTCGAAGATGACTCGACGAAGCGCAGACAAGCGCAGGTCGATTCAGGAAGTGGTCGATATAAAAAATGGATAAGACTTTCTTGTTAATGTTTTTGTTATTAGACTTTTGCTTAAAAGATTTTTACTGTACATATTTAATATAGCATTGAGTTTATGCCAATTTCTTACATATAAGAGGACCCATGTGGCCCCATGAGCTTTTTAATTATAGTTGATGGACAGACAAAGTCGACCATATCGACTGGAAAATATTACTACCATTATCAAGTATGTATATATATGCATATATCTTACCTTATAGAGTTTCGGATGCGTAGATACCCTGAACTTATTACAAGCGCAAGACCAAAGTCTTCCTTTAGTGGTAAATATAAAAGTGATATAATAAAAAAAATCGTAAAATGAAGAGCAAAAAAAGAAAACGAATTAAATAAATTAATTACACATTCGCAATTATAGCCATTAGCAAATTTTCCACATTTAGACAAGAGGATAGAGGATACTTGCAAACACACTTTCATAATTTCGTATATAACTTAAACAAGAATATGTAGCCTAGCGAGACGAGCGAAATGAAAGAACGAGGAGAGAGGTTAAGTATTTAAAATAATTGCCTAAATAAAAATTAAAATTGACATATATATGTGTAAGCAAAGATTCAAACTCAAACGAGTACACAAGTTGAAGCCGTACTCGTCTTTTTTTTTTTTTTTGTCTTTTTAAATATATTTTTCATTTATTTTTTATGAAAATCGCAAAAATAAAAAGAAAAAGCAAATAAGTAGAAAATACAAAAAAAATTAGAAAATTTTTTCCCAATGACCATTTGTAAGCTGTCGCTCACGTAGTCAGTGTCCATGCAATTAAATTAAAATGAAAATATCCTGTGGATTAAATTAATTTTCATTTGCATAAGTCGTAGTTCTGCCAACACATTCCTCCCTCCAAACTTATTATTTTCCGTTTCTATTCCTTTTGCTCCGCAGAATTCTCTTTTGCTTTTCTATACTTTTACATCTTCCTACATACACTAAAATGTTAATTGTCATTGTGCCTAATTATTATTATTATTATTATTGTTGCTATTGTTGCTGTTGCTGCTGATGCTGCTGATGTTGCTTTAACCATTTTTTTTTTTTGTTGTCTTTGCCACTTTTGTGTACTCTTCTGCTTTTTTCATGTATTGCCATCAAATTAAAATGAAAGTTTATGTGACGTTTTTAATGCTGCTGACCATTCTAATGGTTGACACAAACAATGGCAGAAGAAACAATAAAATAAAACAATAAGAACAAAAATAAAAGTTATTGTTGTACATTTCACTTAAAAAAAATTTTTCCATTTCATACCGCATAAGTATACATACATGTACATACACATACATCACTAGATATATCCTTAGTTTCGCATACTTTTGTATGAACCTCACCATTTATCATGTGTTCTTGTGACGCCATATTTGCTCTCCAAAATATGTATTTTGCAGTGTCATGGCCTTTTTATGATTTTCCCTTTTTCGTTTGTGTACTTGTGGACCTTGTTTCGGTTTTTGTTGTTGCTACTATTACTCGTCTGTTTTGTGGAGTTTCAACCATATTTGGCTCCACAATTTATGAAATTCATTGTGAACGTAACGTACGTTTGTTTTTACGCAAGTGCTCTACTCGATAAACTGAATCGAAGCGTGTACCTCCTCAAAGGTATTCGCATCTCAGTAAATATGTTAACTTGAATGGTCAAGTCAACCCTTAATGTGCACAAGCATAGCCAACAAATAGAAGATGTCAAATATGACAATTTGTCCACCTACTTATGTACATGTGTATGTAGATAAATACAAAATTTGGATACAGTGTTTTGATTACGTTATTCCATGATAGTGTGCAAGGAAAACATCATCAAAACAAGGGAAAGTTATGTTTAGTTGATGTCGAACATATTAATATATGTAGTAAGTCTTGTTATTTATTTTGTGATCTATTTATACGTTACACCGCAGGGAGTCCAGTCCTGGGCATAGTAGTGTTGATGAACATTACTTATACATATACGTCTTTCCCAAGAATCCTTAATACCGAAAAAATTCATAAATGCATGAGACTGCGAGGGGGACTAGATTAGCGAGGTCTTCGGTGACTATTTTGATTCTCCTTAGAAGCAATAATATTTGATCCTCGATAGGCAAAATGTATTTTTGACTATTCGCAGATAACTTTTTACTATTTTTAAGGCCTTTCGTTTCTTCTCCGCTTCCGCATCTTCTCCGTAACCATGAGGATCAGCAAGCGAAGCTGAGCTTCAGAAGTTTGTATAGTTGAGCGCATATATTGAAATGAGTGGAAAAAATTACTTTGTCCCCGAACTGAACTTGAGATTGACGAAATTAAAGATGAACAACACCGTGACATAATTGTTTAAGGGGTAGCAGAACGTTCAACGGCTAGAAGCTTAATTTTTTAGTTTTAATTAAAGAAGTATTTTTGCGATGGTGGATGAGTTTGGTTTTACTTAGCAAACGTTCGTCGTCAATGGTATATAACAGAAAAACTCTTCTAACCGTGATGACTTGTCTTTGGAAAGCCCCGTATCTATTAAATTTTGCTAATTTCAGTGTTTGGTTTTTGTTGGGATTGACAGGTTCATAGAAATCGAGATAGAAAATTAGATTTTCGCATATATGTTTTTTTATCGCTTTAAAAGATTGTCTTACAAATGACCAGGATAAGTGCATAAACACGCCCACAATAGAAGAAAAGATAAAGATTTGATCATGTTGTAGTAAGTAACTCTATCAACAAGATCAGTCTACGTCGGAAACGTCGAAAACAGATCTATTAACACGCCAAAGAAAGGAAGAAAGTAAATAGAGATTTCCTATGCTTTCCCTTTTAGTGTTGCGAAACAGTGTCGCCTTATCCAGCTGGCGATTGGTGAAAAAATTAAATGAAAATTTAGCAAAAATTCAGCAATTAATAAAAAGACAATAATTTAATCGAGTGCTCTGCTGACTATTTTCCAAAAGGTATCTAAGCCGAAGATTTGCTTAAGGCAAAAAGAGTTGGGTTAATAGGTTGGGCGTTTGAGGAAGGGAATCGATCAAGTGTGCGTGAGCGAAATAAAGCAAACTGTGGTGAATTGGCGAGGCTGTAGTTTCTTCTCCGCTATTTACAGTCCAGCGGAAACTGTGGAGTACTAAGAAAACTCCGAAAAACAAACAACAACGCGTTAGTTGTGCAATGCTGTATGGAATATATTATATAAGTTAAAACTATAGTACTGTGTATCTTCTCATATACATTGCTCTTGCCTAGCCCATGCATACACTACTATATTAATATGGAGGATTGCCTTTATATAAGCGGATGAAAATAAGTTCAGCCATTAACCGGGTTGTACGGTTTGATTATAGCATGGGTATGAGGCCATATTTTTTCTTATGCATACGATCGATCCTTTATTATCCTTTAAGTAGGAATGCCTTGCTCAATACCTACGCGAAAATTATAAAACGAACAAAGCCGTAGGGAGAGCACTGCGTAGAATAGCCCAAGACACGACATAAGCCTGTCCCACAAGTGTTTCTGCGCATGTATTTATTAAGTGTAACTATGGAGTGTTCCCTGCACAGAAAGAGAACCCCTCCCATTACTGCCGAATTAGTTAGCCTTACAATGCGAGTTGAGTTTATCTGTCATAACGTACGACCGGCTGACCTTTTGACTATTGATATAACAAAAGTGACGCCCAACTTGGGGCCCATTACACAAAAGTATCTCTCTATGGCTACGAGATTACATATACTATTTTTCATTACAATAAAAGTCAATTGAGTAGGAATACCGTTTTTCGTGTTTACAACTGGCATTGTATTATAGATCCTACAAGGACAACTCGTTCGATCGTCCGAGTACTCCTTCCCAGTTGTGAACACACTCATGACAGATTTATCACACAGGCTAAAAAAACCAATTAATCTATTACGTACGCGGCATTTAGTTTGTAGGAGCGCGGTTAAATTTGTTTCGCTCAGCACAGTTACACGTCAGGAAACGTAGCTCGTTGACACATTATTTACCGCAATAGAGGTAAGACGCGTTCTGGTACGTAGAAGACGCAAAGAAGCCGGAATTTTTCTTCATCGTAGGCTTAGATTTTGTAGGTTTGATGCTTTGTATCTAAACATATTGTAACGAGCGCTCCATTGGGCAATAAGGTAGCCTTCGTTCGGTATATTTTTAAAATCTAGTATTAGTTTTTAGGGAGATATTCCCCATTCAATGAATTTTTAGTTGTAGTTATTTAAGATTTCGGTCAAATAAAAAAATTTGTAAGCAATTCTAGAGAACTTTTTCTTTATAATTAATATGAAAATTTTTTTTTGAAAAATTCTTATGGAAACACATATAGCCGTTATAGCCGTGGTTTACTGAAATGATCGGTTTTCGAGCTTCGTAAGCCTCGCGGATATACAGAACTTACAGACAAATTTGGTTAATTTGATTACATTGAGAGAGAGTTGGGCTTCCGCCATTTCTATTAAAGGTCTAGTGATATCTAAGTAACTCACTTAACATAATTAATCAATTTCTTAAAATTATCATAAATCAAATAATGTTAAGAATGTGTGTAACGCCTCTTCAGTGTTTTCACAATGCGATAACAACAAACATTGACTCGTACGTGCACAAGAGTTGTAGCGAGTTAACCCTCTTATGTCGCAGCATTAACCCCAGGGATAGTATGTTAGGAAAGATGACCGAGAGCGAACCCTTTTCATAACATGGAACAATTATTGATATCCATAATAAAATGACGAAAAATTCAATTTGTTGTTAAAAAAAAAAAAATAAATAAATAAAATCTATATACGTATGATAAAAAAACTGCATATAACAAAACAGATGTTGTGATCATGAACCGTCAGCGAGTCAAATAAAGTAGAGGGCAATCAAAGTATACCTTAACTAATGAGGTGACAACAAATTTAACGCAACTGGTTACAAAGAGTATAAAACCAACTATAACTGAACAACAAAAAAAAAGAAAACACACAACAGAAAGAGCAAGTGTGAAAATAGCAGCAGGAAAAAGCGGAAAAGGTAACAATGAATGCAATTTGACAACTAAAATCATATGTCATCATTATTAACAGTGAAATGAGTTCAAAATTTCATACATATGTCAGTTTATTGTTAAAGAGGATAATTTCAAAATAATATCATAATCGTTAATGGAAACCAACCCTTATTGTTGCAGATAGTACGATGTAAAAGCAAAAGACAGGTTATCGTCCCCCCCATTGCACCGGACAAATTTCACACTTCTCATAAGCCGCATTATTTGCCAAAGATGTTCTCGCTTGTGTGTCTTTGCACACAAATCAAATTAAAAATTCACAATTCCATTTTAAATGGAAGGAAACCCCAGGCATGCATACTCACCGGTTAACATCCCCTCGCAGCCTTGCTGACTGAGTGAATCCATTATCAAAATAATGAAATTTTAAAATGTGCCTTCTTTCTGCCATAATCATAATAATACACCGAAATTCTAATAAGAATGGGCGAGAGAGTGCCTTTTCCTGTAAAGGACTAAAACAAAGCAATTGGAAAATTATACACTTGTGTTCATTGTTTTTTCTCTTTTTTTTTTTTTTTTTTTAATTCATTGTCAACCTGAAAGGGGATAAATGTAAACGTCAACTTTTTTCAACTTACACGCTTTGCTTTGTCAACATTGTTGTTCTTTTTGTTGTTATTGCAATTGTTTTGAATATTTAGAAATATTGTTTTTGCATATCAATGTATTTGGTGTGTATTTGAATTAACAATAGAGCGGTCGGTGGTGGGCAAATGTTTTTAATTTTTACACCTTACACCCGAGAAGGTGTGTTAAGTTTTTCAAATATTTATACCGCCTAGAAATATGCAATAGTGATAGCTCAGGTTATGAACTGATAAGGAGAAGTTGGTTAACTTATCTACAAGTTCTTTTATAATACGAATCCGTATGGCTGAACACATTCTCGTTATCCACTCACTACTCGTATCAATACATTTAGGAGAGAGAAAACAAAATTTTAATTAGTGATCCTACGCGACCTTTGACTGGTATCAAAACTAGATATGTCGTCATTATGCAACAATGCCTCTAACAGCTTATTGTGTTTATGTCCGGCACACGGCAAGCATGCAATTACTTGTGTTTATGTAAAAAAAACAGTTAAAGTGGTCCATAATTTTCACATAGTTTTCTCGGTACTGTTTAAATAAAATTTAAATGTTTCCGTTCTATTTTGACACGCGATCATTGACTACATGTATACACAGTAGGTTTCGAATAGTGCGAATAGTCACAAGATGTGACGAGCTTTTTTTCAAGTGTTAATATTTGCAAGAACAATACAAAGAAGACTGTATACCCAATAACACTCAAGCAGTTTATCATTTATTTTAATCAAAAAAAAAAACATGATCGTGTTATTGCTTGATCACAATATTATTATGTTATAACTATACCCTACGGCATTATTGGCGGCTCTGCTCATGAATTTTATGTTCTGCAAAAGAGGTTAAGCTAGAGGTTATATATTTTTAATAACTCGCATTTAAATTAGTAAGTAAAGGGTATTAAAAGAGTCGGTTTGAGCTACTTTTAAGCATTTTGTCAGCAGCTGCATATCCTTCTTTGAATTCACGAGACTTGAAAACTACTTTTAAAAATACGTAAAAACATTTCAATTTTATTATCAAAACGAATTAAAACGCCCACTTTTCCGCGTTTCATTAAAAGATTAGCCCTTCAGCAAATGACTTATTTAAAAAATAATTTTTTATCCTTTGAAAATAACAACATTTGTCTAACCACACCTTGCGCTTAGAAAGGTATGCAAAGTGAATCCAAGATCGTTTTATTTCATTTACTTCCCACTATTGAAACATTAAAAATGTTTGTCGATTAAGTCCCACAACGCACTGTTTAGCGAGATAGCGAGTGGTTTCGCTCTTCCGATAGAAAAATGTGAATAAAATGTGAATGTGAATTACTTTAAATGAAAGCATTTTTTTATAACCGAAACTCATAACATAAGCTTAGCGATTTTTGAAATAATATTCTGCTTCAGTCCGGCTTTAAATGTTGACAAATGCGTTAATTGAGATCTGGTGTAAACTTTAGTTGCTTTGTTTGTATGATAAGCTTTTCCTTTTTTTTTTTTTGATTAAAGATGGTTGACTTATCATATGTCACCCGGCTTTCAAAATTTATTCTTGACACCTTCAGGAAGAAGTTTTGTTATGAGCCTAAAAAAGATTTAAGGTTCGAATTACATCTTTTTTTTTTTGAGTTTAATCATATGTTAGCGCATAATCGACCTAGTTCTACAGCTCTACTCTACTCTCTGTTTAATCGTGATTAGCTCTTCTGCTTTTATATGCTGGTACGGTTCGAATGAAATCAAATTTTTGCTGTTGCTTTTCATATCACTCACTTTATATGAACCACTCGAGCTTCGTCGCGCATTTTTTCGAAGATTATTTTGACTTATTTTTGATAATTTATGACTTGAATAAAAAATAAAATATTTTTTGCACATGATTTAGCTACAAACGCTATCAATTAGAAAAGTTTTTGAAAATTTTTGTGAGCAAAGCCTTCAAATTGCTATAGGCGTGAACTTATGCCAGTTTGCTTGCTTTTGGAATTGCACATCAATTCTCATGACTACGTAAGTGTTAAGGAATTATTGATTACGTCTTTTTTCCGTCTAGTCTGACGTAGCCGATAAAATCCATTTTAAAATGTGGGTAGTCGAAGTGAACCCAAAAAATGGATCTAAAATATTTTAGAACAAGTATTTGTTTCCAAAGCAAAAACATTATGGTGGGACACGGCTGACTAAATCGCTACGTCATTTTACTTAGTGCAAGTACTCATATTACTACGTTTAAAAATAAGGTGTTATGTGGGAAGTAGTCGAACAGGTGGCCCGACCCGAATCATTTTCAATAGCGTTTATCGTTGGACCAAAGCATATGAATGTACGAAATTTTATGAAAGTATTTCAAAAATTCGCAACCTGTAGGTTGAAAATAAGAAGACGGACATGCCAGACATGGGCCAGACGGACTGACAAGATTAGATCGGTATAATAACGGGAAGGTATGTCTGAAGCCCTTCTGCTTAATCTACCTTTTTGTAGGGTGTAGAGGTAAATACACCTTTCGGTCTTCTTACTTTTTTCTGTTCACATCTGCTGCAAGGTTCATCCAGCGACACTTGACGTAGATCCTACTTTTATTATATTGTATTATGGTGTAATAAAAAAGGACCTATATTTGTCCGTACGAGATGAAGTACATTTGTGTCTTCTGGTCCAAAAAAAAAAAAACGCTATTACAAAGTGGACGCGGGTGGACCATATTTATGCCATTTCCCATATAAAGTCCTATCGTGTGAAAGTGTTTTTGCAAGAAACAATTCTTAATTTTTAACATTCCGCGAAAACAATTGATAAAAAATAATATTTTGGCATATTAAGCCTATGTGGGAAGTTTGGACTAGAAGGAGTCAAATTTTTAATCCAGCTTCGATATAAAATTTCGTGCAAAAAATTAGCTCTTATATGGCACTGAAAAAACAAAGTGATTAGACAAATAAATTTATTGTTGTAAGTTTCGATTGCACAGATTTATTTTCTCAGTGCCCGAGAGTTAAGGCAGAAGGCGTAAACTTCGTTTTATTATGTTGCACATACATGAAGAACATTATTAAGCGAAACGATGTAGCTTAAGTAATAGTCGACTCTTTTTGACTATTTGCCTGGAAAACTTTAGCTTTATGTTCATAAAGATTGTAAGATTATAAATCTTACAGCTACAAGGCAAACTTTTTGAATAACTCGTCATCGTGGCTATCTACGTTTTTGAAGATTGTTCATATGTGTATAAAGCAGAATATCTGAATTATATCGAAAGTCTTGTCGGAAGTATAAAAGGGCTTAATTTTACGTTTGGCTTATAACCCAAATATAATGTAATGTAATTGTAACCCATCGGGGTTTTAAATTTATAAAATCAAAAGCATTGTATAAGTAAATTATTGCCCTCAATAAAAGTCAATTTATTATGAATTTGGCAACTGCTGCTTACATCCTGCTGTGCACCAATATGTTTACTGCTTTGTGAAATTTCAATAGATTTTGATAATTTTTAAAAATCTTTTTACCCTTTCGTTCGGCAAATTATTCAAATATTTCCCCCCTTTAAGGGACGAATGGAATGTGAGGGTGTTTCTGACGCAAGACTTGTCAAAATGCCCAGTAGAGAATTTTAATAATAACCAAATATGAGGGTACAGGTTAAAAGTGTACCTAGTGTATATGAATGTGTATGTGCATGTATGTGTGTGTATGTGTGTGTATGTGTGTGTGTGTGGTAAAGTATTTTCGTAAAGAGCCACAATTGCGGAAGCGGATATATGCGCGAAAGGTTAATGTTTTTAAGAAGCTCATACCCGACACCTTTTAATATAACGTACGTATCGAAATCATCATTTACTGCACAAAAGGGTGCTTGTTATGTGTACACAAGTATTTATATTATGCTGTTGCTGCTCTCGTTGTTGTTGCCGTTATTTAACTTTGAGTTTTGGGTGGAAGAAAGGCATTTAGGTTTTTGTTTCATTACCAAAAGAATTGATGGATTTCACATTTGACAAATTGTGGACTGACTTTGATCAAAATTGGTATGCGTCGTCCTTTGAACAAAGTTAAAATTTTTCATTTAAATTGTGTTGAGTAAAATTTTTTCTTCTTTTTTTTTTTTAAATATATTCATATACGGTTGTTGATTACAAAACTCACATTGAGGGTTAATTTGTACACATTATATGTGAGTTTCTTTTCTCTGCATTTCGTATGAACGGAAAGTCATCATTTCTTCTACATTTGTATTGTAGTAGAATAATGAAAAGTTGACTCTGTAAACTCCAAGTCATTACTATTTGTCATCATTTTATTAATTAAACTTGATAAAATTTTGTAATTATTGAAAGATGAAATGAGAATATGAAGTGGGAAAGAGATTTGGTTGGCTTCGTAGAAATTGGAATTGGAAACTAAAACACTTCGTTCAAAGAGCACTTGATTGCCGGTTGATTGCCAGGAAGATATTTTTGATAATCATGACATACAGATGGCTCGAAGGTATTACTCCGAGTGTCGTATAATTTCTTTACATTTGCACTGCATCTTATTAGTCGCATTTTGCTTTACTTGCAAAATCTAGTAAAGTAATTGCATTTACAGAGTTCAGTTACTCTCGCTAGGAAAAGATAATAATTTCACCCTTTTTATATCCAACGAATAGCTCTACCAAAATATTTGTATTGTATTAAAGGAGGATGTACCTATGTCTGTCCGTCTGTCTGCCAAGCGCTATTCTTACGTTCGCAAAAATTAAGAAAGAAAATCGAAATTTAGGATATGGTTAAGGGTCAGAAATGAAAGGGGCTTTGCTTCATCCTCGCGCTGCAGCTACACGGACTGACAAAGTAAAAAGCGGATATTAGGAAATTTTATTATGACTAAGCAAAAAACTACCGTTCATATGCAGTTAAGCGATAAGCTTTAGAATTGAGAACAGGTATTTTTTGTTCAGGTAATGTTGTTGTATTTGTTATGTAATCCTTTTGAATTGATCGCCTTATTGACATTCCACAAATAGCGAAAAATGCTGCGATTACTGGGATGAGGGGTATTCCTTAAAGTGATTACAATTTTCTCACGCCCAGTTGTCTTTACTGCATATTAGTTTTCCAACAGAAAACAATGTGTTGTGCGAATCCAAAGTTTCTTTAACAATACGGGTTGATAACCGAATAAAATCCGAAGCTGTCAAAAGAAAATCACGAAAATTACTCTAAGAACATTAATGTGTGGATTTCATTGGCGACATGCATAGCGAATACAATTATTAGTTCTTTTGGCATCATCCGAAACAATTTATCATTACTGATGAAGAATTACATCGTTCGCCGACGATCGCTGATTTTTGTTTCGACAGGTTAATTGCACAAAAGTTAAAAATAGAGGAATTTGTACACAGTCCAATAATTTGGCTTTGGAATCTTTAAAAATATTTATCCCTGTTTGATTTGCTATATAACATCGTCACTAATCTCTTTACGCAAGTTTGTATTATACTAAGTTTTTATGGTTTATTTAAACAACGTCCATCATTAAGGCTTGAGTTTAATCCATACCAATGTTCCCTGTCGGCATTGGACACCATGCTGCGCTGAAAACCTTATGATCACCTGCTGTTAAGAAATTAATTGTTAATAGAAAATTTCTTACAATTGATTGAAAAATTTGTTATTTGTTGTCAACCAAGGAATTCATAATGAATTGCGTGCAAAGCTAATAAAATCAGAACACATACAAGCAAATATTGTGCTTTTTAAAGGAAGTGGTGATGGTAATAGAGACGATTTCATGTAAAAAAAAATCGTATTTGTGGCAGTAGCTCGCAGACGAGACACCAATTGGAAAATAATAATTTTATACGACGTTCTTTAGCTGCGCTAGATGCAAGAAGAGAATATAAAATGTATATGTATACGCGAAATATTAAATATTCTGCTCCCTCTTTCCTAAAATATTATGCTAGGTTTACTCCTGTACAGATCAAGCGGTCCACGTTTACGATAGTACATGGTATGCTAGGGACCTTGCAAATCCACAAATTCCCTAATATTGTACCACAACACATGAAAACATTGTATCCGCGAAGTATGTAATCTTTTCGTCTGAGCATATTTATTGTTTTAAACTAGCGCCACAGTAGTTTGCTCCTAAACCTGTCACCAGTTTCGAGTGTTAAGCTGCAAAGCGAAAATAAAAAACCAACTTTTCGCATTTTTTAGGAAAGCCGTTGCTAAGAGATACTAATTGAGTGTTAAATCTATTTATTTGCTTTTTCATCGTCTAACATATCCTTCGACAATGCTGGTCTGACATCGAATTTCTTTGTTGAAAATATTGTGTTTTGAGGCACTTCAGGTTTTCAAGAAGTTCATTACGAAGCTTTCATTTTATCCGTCTAACATCGTGATAACGAGCTAGAAGATAAGAAGTTATACCAATAGAGGTGGAGGGTAAAAAGATAAGCAGGATTTCTTGGCTTTAGCTGAGAATAAATTCCTTAAGTAGATGTTCTTTCAGCTCGTGTAGACTTGTTTCAAATGTATTCTTAATGTTCTGGAGAAGCAGTGGTTTTTGAATGACGAATGGGCAACTTCAGTACACTACAATGAATTAGACCAAAGTGTTGCGAGCTTTGATCAAATGAATCGCTTTGTAGTGCCTGCGAACGTTTTACACAAATCGTATCTAGAAATAAAGGTTAAGATGCGAGATAAAACTATAACTATAACCGGAGATCGAAGAACTTGTAGGGAAGATTTATTAATTCCGGGAGCAGAAGGCTGGTTACGTAGTTGACTGTGAACCTTCGGTTTACCAGCATTTGCTGTTAATTAGAATTATAGAAGGCTTTTCTATCAATTCAAATGAAAAAGTTGCCGTGAAAGAAAATTTCTTACTGTCTGCCCTACTTACCTTCTATGTAATAAAGAAATCCTTGTTTTTCAGGAAAAATTTATTGCTTTTCATACTCACGTTTTTCCCCCCTTATTAGCAAACTAGAAATACATCATTAATTTAAATTTTCACATTTTCCATCAGTTTCAAATTTGTTGGAAACGCTGCTTGGTTTTTTCTTTTAATCGCGGTGTACATTTGTCTATGGGCAATAAACTTGATTTCGTTTTTAACTTAACACAAAAGTGCTTGAATTCACTCGATAGCCCCACGCTTCTCTTCGTACATAAAGAGCTTTAAACACCAATAAAAAAAAATTGAAATTCACGGTTCGCTGAGAAAAAAAGTAAAAATAAGTAAATAATAAAAACGTCATGAGCTTACAGAAGTCAAAAGTCATCTTGTAAGCTGGTTTGTGTTTACATGGAGGATTTTATTTAAGAATGATGGTTTTAAGGATATGATTTAGTGTGGGAATCAAATCGATTATCGTTGAACTTGTATGAAGGGAAATGTAAAATAATATTTTGTTGTACCCTACATTACTTGGGGTGCAATGGAATATTAAGTTTGCACGGATTTGTGCAACACCCAGAAGAACTTCAGATAGAGCCATCTTTTGTTAAAATCGATCGATTCACAATCACTTCCAAGAGCTAAAGCTTGTCTGTCCGTCCGAATGCTTCGTTTTCTTATTTGTAACCTACAGGCCGCCATTTTTGGGATGTTTTGATCAAATTGGTACACCGCTATGTTTTGGACTAAGGACGAGCGCTTTTGGAAAGATTTCGGAACGGACCAATTTTTCGAGCACTTCTCATACGACAACTTATTGTGAAAAGTTGTTATATGAATAGCTGTAGGGTGGTGTGGGGCATTTAATGGTGCGGCATGACCGACCGTAGTATTTTTACTTGTTTTACGGCCACTCTTTGAAACTTCTCTAAACCAAATTTTAAATATTTCTTTCCTAAATTAAAAGTTTTTGTAACATCAACAAATTAGTTGACATACCCTATGACATAGGCACTATCGTTATCTCTTATAGGACATATATTAAAAAAGAATGGCTGCAGGAATCTGCTCGATGAAAATTTAATTAAATATAGTCTATAAAATCCCTCAAACGATAAAAATATTTAAAATAATGTCCACCTATCATAACAACGTTTTTACATTAAATATTACAGCTTACGCTTAAAAATATGTACATAAACTGGTTCAATATTGTATGCCTAAAGGTAAGCAAAAAAAAAAAAAAAAAAAATAGTTAAACAGTAGTTTTATTTTATTATTTTCCGCCTGGAAGTAGGTCACTGAAAATTTAATGATGATGTAGCGGATAATAATATGAATATCTATTAAAGAAGGGTAGAGCAACAAACGCATGAATAATAAGGACCGACACGATTGTTGCTTGCCGCAAAGGTACAGTTGAATTAATTAATGCAATCGCAAACCGTTAGCTAATTAATATCGCATTTAAAACAAAAACGAAGAATTAAAAACTTTTGCTCAACGAATGAAGCATCGGAATAAGTATTGCGTGGAGGTGTTAAATGTTCAATAGACTGCAAGTTTTTTAAAAATTTTTTAAAAATGATTAAACTCATCGACCTTTAAATTAAAGCCACGGTTAGCAATGTTAAACAAGTCAGTTGTTCAGATTCAACGTATTAAAATCAACATTTTGAGATCACCACAATAATGGATGAGCAAAATTTTGCTCCTGCCAGGAACGCTAATAGAATAAAATCAAATTGATTCTTTCCTCCGTCATAAAAGGGTCAGCCCGATTCAGCTTATAGCAGGAAATGTTTTTTTGTTAAGCAATTATTTAGCGGATGAACAAAACTGCACGCTATTTATATTTTGCTTCTTTGAAAGTCTTTTCAACTGGACCACACGAATACGTTTTTCGGCTCACATGACGAAAAGGCTCATCGCACAAAAGTGCTATGGTAGATTGGGGTGAATCCAAATCAGTCCAATAATGCTAAGGTGATTCACGCAACAGCTAGGTCGCCAATCGCATTAGATTTGAATTTGCCTTGCATGAGGACGCTATGCGAAGGGCTTGATTGGTCATAATGTGCCGGTCTTAATCAAATTAGGGAACAGCTTTATATCCTTTAAGCTACTTTTGGCATCGACAGTCCTGTTAATTAGTTCAGCGATTTTAAAACAAATGACCGTCAGTTTTTTGGAGAGCAGCGATAAAGGGTGTCATGCAATGACGGATATAGAAGAGATTTCGTGAGATAAATTGCCACACTTGGGAGGAGAGAAACGATTATTTTTGCTTAAATCTCAACACTCCAAACTATTTAACTGTCGATCCTTAATGCCTTTTATTTACCTTTGCCTTGCTATTGTTCTTGTATTCGCCTGTGTTAATGTACATTTTATGTACGTGTGTGTTTGTTTGCTTTGTGGGAATTTTTTTTATTTGCTTAATTTCAATTTTCACTTGTTTGTATTACGTTTTAATTATAACTATGTTTGAATGAATTTGATTTGGATTATTTAAAGAGAGAGAGAAAGAGAGAGAGAGATTGCATCAACATGTTACAGTGAAACTAAGACGAAGCAGCCAGCCTATTACCCTATGCCGGAAGTGTTAAAAAAATCAAGTTCATCAACTAACTGTTGGGCTTATTTCACTGGCATCCTTTATATAAAAAGCAACGTTACGAACTCTTTTTGAATCCATTCAATATCGTTTACTTTGGTCGTGGGTGAGTGAAGAAAATACAAGCATTTTTATAACATCCTTGGCGCTCATTCGACTTATGCAGAAACACTTAACAAAAGACGCTTGCGTTTATAGTTTTCCAGGAAAATTTCCGTTTCGTTTTAGAACTTAAGCTTCTTTCCTATTTTATTGCATCATAAATCCTTTTAAGGAAAACTTCTTCATTTCTTTTGGGTTTTATATCGTAGACGAGACACACGTGGCACGTTCACAATGGTGTATTAAATTTGTGCGGACGTTTGCAACACGCAGAAGAACTTGGGCTTCACCTTTCATTATACATATAGAGTAAGTATCACTGTTTACATCGATTTAAGCTTTTCTGCCTTCCCATCCGTCTGCGCGTCTGTCTGTCTGTCTTGGTTTTTCGCATTCAACGCACAGGTCCCGATTTGTAAGATACTTTGATTAGATTTGCTACCGCGACATGTTACCGATCGGACCATATAAGACCTTATTCTGAAACAGCTTTATATGAATAACGGTAGTAAAGGAAGTTTTGTGTAGTGTCTTCGCCTGTTATAACATATTTCTCTTTACCTATAAACTATTTATGAATTCTCCGGCTTAGAACAAATGAATTTTTATGTAACAAATAATACACAGAATCTAATAATAAAAAAAAAAGAGAAAAAAGAAAAGCAAACCATTTATGATCATAGCGATCATTCGATCTTTTGGACAAACCCATCAACGATTTTGTTTGTGTCGATCATATGTCTACTTAAAAACAACAGCTCATCATATACGTGAAACGCCACGAAAGTCAAACAAAACATCAAGACAACACTTTAAAAACAATGTGATTGAAATAAAACCTAAAAAAAAAAAAGAAAAACAAATTGTAATAATAATAAATAAATAAATAAATAAAGAAAAGAAAAGAAAAAAATGTGCATAAAAATAAACTAACACATATATAAAAAAAATATTGGAAATGAGATGAAATGTACACTTGCGGTAAGCGTAAGAAGCAATAGAGGGGTGGAGGATGAGAGAGGCAGGGAGAGGACGAGATAGAGTATATAAATGTGTTGTTTGCTTAAAAGCGCGTAAATCAACTAAAAGTATGAAATAATTTTTACTAAATATATGTATATAGGTATGTGTGTATTATACGATTACATGAGCGAGCACGTACTGGGGGCATTGCAAACCACATACAAAACGACGCTTATGGCCAGTGATGGCATTTTTTCAACAATATTCGCTTTGTTAACGTAGAAATGAGGCATACAAACACATAGTCACACACATACACACGTATACGCAAACGCCCGTATGTACGCGTATATGAAAACATATAAATTCATAAAGAAGGTTAGTTAATAAACGAGAAACTGACGTTAAATATGTGACGAACCATTGGACGACAGTCAATCAGTTGGTTGGTTGCTTTGTTGCCTGATAGCGTGTCGCCGACGATGGCTATAGATGGCGGGGAATTGGTGAAGTATTAACAGAGAAATGCGACTCTCTTAAGGCGACAATGCGGCCGACAGCAGCTGCTGCTGCTAAACGAATTCTTGGCACTCGCATACACTTTGCGACATTAAAGGCTAACTGACTGACTGATTATTACTGCGCCGCTGTTTGATTGTAGCTGCTGCCACTGCCACGGCTGTTATTGTCGTCGTCTGTTGTTGATATTTTTGAAGCGTGCCATAAATTGACGCATAAAATATTTTATTGTATAAAATACATAACAAAGCACAACAGCAACCATAACGACAATAATAACAGCAACAGCGGCAGCAATACAATTGAAAATGTTTATTACGCCATGTGGTGTATTGGAAAATACTGAAACTACAATATCAGCATCATCATCATCAACGAAAACAACAACAACAATAATAACAACAACAACAATAACAACAATAACAATAACATACATCAGTTATGATATGAAATGCTTCATTTGTCCATTAATGACAACAATAACAACAATAATAATAACAACAACAATATTGCATTACATAGCAATGCATCGCCTTGCATTGTTTATTGACCATAAAAAGTTGTTGGTTAACTTTATAACATACCGCTTGCTCTGCATGTGCTACGTACGGCTTATTCTCAAGGGAATTTCCAAAGTTTTAACGCAGTTTTCTTTTTCGGTCTCGGTTTTTGTTTATTTTTTTTATTTTCTTTTCTGAATTTTATTAAATTTTAGTTTTTAATAAAATACAGCCAGAAATGGTCTTAAATAAATTGCCCGTACATACATACGCACAAACTTAGACAGATGCAATAAGCTTTGTTGCTTACGTACATATAAATTTTTATAAAAAATTATTAATTGCTGGCTGGCATCGTTTGATTTGTGCTGCTACTTTAACGCTTGGCAAACGCATTGCATTGCATTGCGTTGCGTTGCGTTGCATTACATTGTATTGCATTGGGTTGACCATAAATGTATTAAAAATTTAATTTTTTTCACCATTTTTATTAGAATTTAATTTTTAATTTATATACATATACATGTATGTATGTATGTATGTATGTATGTTATTATTGTTGCTATTTTTATAACTTTTTTTTAAAATTTTTTTGTAAATTAGTGTCAAAACACATTTAATCAATTTTTATAAATGTGTTCGCACACCTTTTACTAGGTGGTCTTGAAATCATCAGAAGTGTTTGACATTTTTTTTAAAAATTTTTTTGTTCATTTGTACATAAAGAGAAAAAGAAAACAACAACAACAACAACGGCAACGGCAACAACAGCAGCAGCAATAATAGCAACAACAGTAACACGAAAATCACAATTAAATTGCACAAATGTTGTTTAAATGAATTAACTTGTATTGGTTTCTTTCGACAAGGTGTTAAACAGCAACCAACATGTCAGCCTCATCAGTGTTTGTGTTTTAATGTTGTTGTGCAGTGTAAGTTATATATATACAGTAACACCCACACCCCAAAACTCAAAGCTCAAAAGTAAAGCAATACCTTTCATCGATTGTCTTTCTCTCGCTTCCCCTCTCTCTCGTTCTCTATCTCTCTTTCCCTTTCCCTTTCCCTCTCTCTTGTTCATCTTCATCTTTCTCTTCTCTTTTCTCTTTTGCCCTTTTCTATCTGTTTGCCACTTTGGCATTGTGTTATTTTGGCTTTTCTTGAAAATCACTTCATTTGCATGGTGACTCCTTCCTAATACACATATGTGTTGTTATTGTGTTTTGTTAATAGTTAGTTGTTGCCTGCTGCAGCGTTGGCGAACACAGTCACGAAATCAAGTGTACTATTCATACCTACATACATATGTAACAATTTTAGAAAATACGTATAGGAATCTGTTTGTTTTTAAGTTTTTGGTTTCTTGGTTTGATTGTGTTTCAACAATTGGCTAAAACTTGTGGCTTTCATTGTCTGAGTAAACACAACTTAAGCTATCAAAATATGCTATCACTAAACTCTTGCATTAGCTAAAAAATTAAAAATTTTCACTATCTAAAGAATTATAGTATAAATAAAACTATGTCTCAAACTAGGATTTTGTTTCATTTTAACACGGTTCCCGCATATGTTTAAATATTTCATTTAGCATTAAATTGCATTATGCCGAAGAAATTTCACTTTTTCTTTGTATGAAAAAAATTACGACGTGCACTGAAAATTTCCGTGGATTGTGTGGATAGTGTGGATCTTCATCTTATTCATTGACATGTGCTTCGAGCCCCTCCCGCTCTAAAATTTAATGTGGGCGTCATATAATCTGCGTCATTTTTAATTATCTCCTCATCCAAAATTTACACGTCACTCAAGAATTACCAGGTCCGTCGCATGTATGGCATCGTTGTTGGCAAATCGGTACAATTTCCAGATAGCTCTAGCGTTCAAATGATACGTGTCGTTACGACCATTGGTTCACAGGTGACGGGATTTTTAGCGACTTCACTTTTCTAATTTTTCAAACAAGGGATAAAAAAGAATTTCGCGTGTTGAATAAGGATTGTTTTCTAACGGGTGGCGGATACTGTTAAATAGCGAGCTACTAAGCGTCATGGGGACCTTGCGTGGGGAAAATCAATTATTATTGGCAAGTATGCCGAACGTAAACGTGGTCGTATAAGCGCCCATGATTTTGAACTCTCTGGTCGACAAAAACCGAATGACATAAATTTGTTTTAGAGACAAAATTGTTTTAGAGGACCGTAAAGAAAAACTGCCTGAGATAGCTCACACATTGACGAATGCAGTTTGGTATGAACATTTACTCACGAGAAAGCACTGTAGAGAATGGATGCCCCGTTTGGTCACTTTTGGCAACGACGTCTTTTTTTTTACATAACCAGTCACTCAGGGATTAGTTCCGCGCCGATGTAACTCGGTAATGGTTAGAAAGGAGTCAGGAAAGATGAAGCGAAGGGGAGAGTGTGCTGAATCGGCAAGCGTTACCTCTTTACCGACTAAGCACTCTGTATAGCTACGACTAAAGTAAACGCAAACGATCGAGGCCGTGGTAGTCGCGATTCTTACCGATTAGGATGTTTTGATGATTCAGAAGCCTGTTTAGACCTATTTGAGCGAGATGGAAAGGACTTTTTCAAGCGATGTGTGACAGTGGATGAAATATGGATTTATCACTACATTCCAGAGTTAAGTCGGCAGTTAGTCGAATGGACAGCAGCCGGTGAAAGCTGTCCAAAGTGACGCTAAACCAACTGCACTTTGTAACCTAATGCTCGAAGTGTTATAAAATGCGTGGTTCGTGTTGGACAACTTTTTCGATCACTTCCGACATAAGGTTTATTTTGAAAAGTCATTATATGAGTAACTGTTTTATGTAACGTGTTGTAGGGTGTTTAATGACACTATAATATTTTTGCTTGTTGTTGTTCGTATAAATTGTTAACGTTGGACTACCGAAGAAAGTTTTTAGTTAACCGCGCACACAAATACTGAACACCGCTAGAGGCGTAAGGTAAGTAACAATAATTGCAATGAAAACGAAAGAAGGATAATAAGAAAGAAGAGGACTACGCATTCTTTTCGAGCCCTAATTTTCTTTTGTTCATTTTGAGATTACGTCGTGGCGATACCTCTCTCTTATGCTTCAACTTTTATTAACGCCCAGAATATAACAAAGCAAACCAATTTAATAAAAAGACCAATTTTCAACAAAGTTCGTTATCTGCACTTGAAAATTTTACGCGATTAGCACGAATTCCCGCTTATTGCAAATTTATTAAACGGCGGCTAGATGGGAGAATATTTGTGACGATGCGAATTTATCGACTAAGAGCTTATCGACTAATAGCTACGCGTCTGTCGAAAATGGTTGACAGCGTAATTTACTCAAAGACTTGAAGCTAGAGGAAAATTGAGGCCAAACGACAAACACCAATCGCTCGGTTTCTGCGAAGTAAAAGTAAATCCTCTCCTCGCATAATACCATTACAGTCATTAGTTTCATTACTGACCACAATTGCCCGCCTTATCTGATATCGTTAAAATAAGCTGGAAGCATGTTTCGAAAATGTGATTTGTTTAGCAACAGCCGTAGGTTTTCGGCAAAGATCAAGAATTTGCTGGCTGGACAATATTGCTTGATCAATACATGCTATGTGGCCCACATTTCCGCCTATTACATACAATGCCACATATAAGTATCCGTTAAAATATTATTGTTGCAGTCAGTTAAGAATAATTACAAATATTTTTACTTACATTCATATATTCTTAAAATATATAAATATATGTTCTTGTTTTACATACATTCATATATTCTTAAGTTGCGTACAATAACTTAAACTTTACTATAAAATACTAGATGTTGGGCAACTAAGATAAGTAAGACTCAATACGAACGTCTACCGACTTATTTCTCTCCTAGTTTTCTGCTTAGTAACGCATTTAGAAAAGTTTCAAGTGCCGTTTTCATTTTCTTGGTTCACTCAATGCCTTTTAGATGCATTTTCTCTTTTTAGAAAAAGTGAAGAAAAAAGGAAAGAAGAGAGGAATCACGTAAGAAAGTTATAGTCAACGTGGGGGCGAATTTTAGACACGCTCTAACTCGAGTAGATATAAATGAAAAATATGTGAGATTGTCTTCTACCTCTTGCTAGATATGCCCTCCTTTTTTTGGCAACGCCGGTAAATACGCATCACACGCACCTCATGAGATACATGTTTTCTTGATCAATATAAGATTCTCTGGCGACTAAAGATGAATCAATATCGATGGAATTAGTTCCT
The DNA here is from genome assembly GCA_000688735.1 of Glossina austeni. Classification (NCBI taxonomy): domain Eukaryota; kingdom Metazoa; phylum Arthropoda; class Insecta; order Diptera; family Glossinidae; genus Glossina; species Glossina austeni. The sequence goes on along the minus strand of KK502493.1, from coordinate 153,647 downwards.
AGAGTCGTCTAAAAATTCAATATAAAAAGTAAATAAACTGCCGTTAAATCTTAAATTGCTGTCGTACGGCGATTATTAACATTCAAGTAGGACTTGAATTTTATGGTGTTTGAGCGTACTACAGTTTTTATAGCAGAACTTGTCCATTTGCTAATTTTACCTGGGTAATTGAAATATTATATATCAGCCAAATGTCGGCTTTCTGTATAACTGTTCATGATGGGTGACATGTGTAACGAGTATGTAGACAAAAAGTTACACAAAACCATATAAGTTGGAGCAAGATAAAGATCAAAAAAGACGTACGGACGGATGAACGTGCTGGCACAGAGGTAGGCGGGTGGCAGAACATATGGACAGAAGGACATGTACATTGATAGATAGATTGGGCGACAGATACGCGAAAGGTATGTCGGATTCGTAGGCGGGTGGATGTACTTGTAGGTGAAGCGATAAGTGAATAGACATTTAGACGGGAGATAAATGGCAGAACTTCTTGACGGATCAAGACGAGGGCGAGGGGTAGGCGAACCTATAAACGGATGTATAAACGGCCGGATGTAGATAAAGTTAGGTGAACAGATAGAGGAACCGACGAACGGACGTACAGACAGGTCGAAAAAGTGATCGGAGAAAAATTAGCGGACAATTAGGAAATCGATAGATGATTGTTAGACGCGTTAATGGATGGGCAGATGTACGGAAGCATGAAAGTCTACTTGGATGGAAACCGTCGTAATGCTTTCATCTTATAACCTCTTTATGCACATCAGGAGTGGTGTTACGAAAGGAATAACAAAATTAGTACACTCTTCTTTATGGTGAGGGGAATAAAAATACATGTTTTACACAAATACCGTAAATGCCTGTTGTGGCGTATAGTTAGTAGTAGTGGTGGTGGCGTTAACTTTTTCAATTGACTTTGTAGAGTTTTTGCAATTTTTTTCTTGCATTTTCTTTGCCTATTGATGGCATTGTTTTTGAGTGCGTGTATAGTTTGAAGAAACGCAAGAAAAAAGGAGAAAAAAAAGCAAAAGACGTTTTAATTTTGAAAATGAATAAAGTTTTTTACAAACTTAGCAAAAAAACAAGAAACCTCCTTAAGAGGGGTTTTTGTGGCTGTCAAGGGGTTTTCCTACGATCAAAACAAAGTTTTGCTAAGTACGTAAACAGATTTCTTTTCACTCAATCTCTCTTTTCATTCTTTAGCTTCCGGCTGCTATTCGGCTCCGTAGAAATACCTCAAATATGGTTTTGACGCTTTGTGTGATTTTCCTTTATGCGTATGTGTTAGTGTGTAAAAAATGCGCAGTTTGGATGTACGTAGATGTTCGAAAATCTTTTGAAGCACAAACTATTGTTTATATGAAACTACTTTGGTTAAGCTTTAGCTGCAAAAATCTTTTACTGAAGCAAGCAAAAATGTTGTGGTTTCAGTTGAAAATTTTCTTTTAATTGCTCACGACTGCTTCTCTGTATAGCTGGCGCACTCAACACATTAGGTATAATTAAAATGAAATTTTCAACGCATTCTGCATTTTATTAATGTTTAATTAACAAATCGTTAGAATATTGGCGAATAGAAAATTTTTAGTAAAAATTCAAAAAAAAAAAAAAAAGTGCAAAAACGACAACAACAACAAATTTAGCTTATCATTGACACATTCTAACCAAAAAGTTTCAATTTTGGCTTTTTCTCAAATCATTTTTGATTAATTACACGCCTCTGGTGAGTCTAAAGTAACACAACTGCAGCCACAATAACGATAACGCCATTTACAAAAACTGGATTTAACACAAATTGCAATCAATTCATTTTTTTATTATTGTTGTAGTTGTTGCCAGAGATTTTTGTTTTTTTCAATTTGTTTACAAATATTAGCTCATATTCGCATCAGGTATTAGCTAATTTAACCAAATTTGTTCAAGATTTCAAGATAAAACGCATAAAATACAAATGACAACATCGACCAACAACAACAATAACAACAGCAACATCAATACACATTAGCGCATGAAAAGCACGCGTTTGTTGAGTTTATTTTATATACAGGTGTGTGTGTGCAAGTATTTTATGTTTTTTTTTTTTTATTTATTTTTTCTATTTAAACATCGCGACTAATTTTATAAAGCATATGGATGGTAGGCAGCCCAGTCGTATGAATAACCCTAACAGTATTCGTTTGTACATGTGTTTATGTGCTTAAGTGCATTTGTGTAAATATACATAGTTATGATTTACTAATCAGTTAACATTTGCGTGTATTTGTTTTACTTCATTTCAAGTTATTTGCTTTTAACTTTATTTGTAATAAACTAATATGTACGTGCGTATGACCGACTGCCTCGTGCGTCGTCTATCTGTTTGCATTTCATCTATAAATATAAATCATGTTTCCATAAATATTCATACATCTGTGCGTGTGTAGATTCCGATATCAAGCATGAAAATGTACTTTACAAAAATATTTTGATTATGGCATGTGCTCGAAAAAAACGTTTCACGTTATTTATGGAAGCATGCAGATGTGTGTAATGAAATTAAAAAATATTTTACAACACTTTAGAATTCTTCAAAAATAAAATGTTAGTCATAACTATAAGAATCTATAGAATGACGATATAATTTATTACAAGACTCTCAAGTCTTTTATTTCGCTACATATTTTGTGTCCATGAATGCAGTTATTCCAAACGTTTGGTAAAGCAAGGCAGGGCAACAGCGATCTCTGAATACTATCCCGATAGATTTTCAGAGGCAGCAATAAATGGGTCTATTCATTACGGGCTGCAATATGCATAATTAAGAGTACGCACTATTAAGAGTAAAGGCTTACATTACATCATTACGGGGAGATGTTCGTCGCTTTTCGCCTCAAAATAAATAGAATTTCCTTTTACATGACATAGTATTCTACACATGGTAGAGTATAGTGTAAATAAGCATAGTATGCTGTAGTAAATAAAGGGAAAACGACACGAAAGGCAAGTAGACTTAGACTCTCGTCCCACACTGCTTTGTTGTCCGGCTTGGGCATAATTGGGAAACTGGCTTTTCAGATCTCTGAAAATAGAAATTACGCCAGGTAAGCTAGCGGGTGCTAGCGGGTTATGTTAGCGGGCACCGATAGATAACAGAAGTGCGCCGGTTTCTTGCCAAACATGCTTCGATATGAAGACACATGCAGGTGACATTCGAACTCCTAATCTAAAGTGAGGATGAGGGAGATAGGAAGATCAAGCGAGGATCAAGATTCCATTAGGGTCCATCTCGATGTAATGCGAAAGCAGTTTCGGGATGGCTTTGGTTCGAGTGTAGGGCCACTAGTTGATAGTGCACTATGTTCATAATAAAAAAAAAGTATGGTAAGCACAGAATATATAGTATAGTATAATACATTATAGTATGGTATAAATTGTTATATATAGCATAGTATAGTATCGAATACTACAATATAGTGTAGAGTAATATGATTTACACAGTAAAGCATAGCGTACATGTAATAAAGTATATACAGGCTTAATGTAGCAACAAGCGAACTTATGATAATATGAATGATTATAGCAAAGAATATTAGTCAGAAGCAAACAGAAAAATTAAAGTAAACGAGTAAGATATTCAGAAGCGGACATATGTCTAAATAGCTCCATATATAGCTACTTGCAAAGTATGGTTCATCACATTGAGATTCAAACCTGCTATCACCGACTTGGCAATCGTGAGCCTTCTCCCCTCGGCTGTTATAATTTTTCAGGTACTTTGTTTTGCAATTAATTCTTTCTTTTTTTTTTGCAAGCAATCGAATGCGAATCTAGTATCACTGTCTCCTAAGATTATCGAGATTTTGTGTTAATTTTTCTACTCCCGCCAGAGTATACATACGTGCCTATAGCCAGATAAACACGGAGGAATCTCTCATAATTTGGAAGTTTGTGTGATCTGCACGCACTTGAATTAAAAGCTTTAGGTGTCGACCTCAAAGCAGGCATTTTTTTTTTACAAACAGTGTGTAGGTTAACTTAAGTGGTTTTCTTTAAAAATATCATCAAAATTCATGTCGGTGAATAAAATTTCATCAAAATATTTTAAATATTACGGCCTGTAGGTTGAACAGAGGAACGCATCGAGAGACATGAGATAGACAGACGGACAGATAAGATTCGGAAATTGCTTCTGAATCGATCAGTATAATAAGTCATTTTTCATTCCCTTTTTTCAGGGATTTTATGGTACATGCTGCAGCTTTCACAACAGAGCATGATACGTTTTAAACGTTCCAAATGAACGTGAGCACTTCGTAAGGACATTCGTGGGTGGGCGAGAAAAGGTAGAAATCAGGAGATAAGGCATTTCACCCATTCGGGGTGTTCAGAGAAGAGATCAAAATGCTAGAAGGCGTGTAGCATTTTTTAAGTACCTTAGAATGATTTTATTCCTTAAGCAAAACTACTCCATCGAGTCATTAGTCTCTTTATTATCAAAATATTGAACGCCGATATCTACATAACGATACGATCTGTACTTCTTTGTCTCCGTTGTTTCCGAGATCGTGCTAAATACCTTTACACCTTCCACAGCGAGATTCAAAGGCGCCCAATGGCTGTAACGCATATAGTTATTCTTTGGAGATGAGCTAATGTGTATATGTTATTGGTCATCACAAAACTTAGATAAATACTAGGGATTTATTCAAACATGTCTATGATCTGTCTATCGTCACATTGGATTCTAATTGGGAAATTAAAGATGGATGTTAACAAGGATTCCGGCATTTATTTTAAGATATTATAACTTTATCTACAAAAACAGAGTAGGACTCAAATTTTCTTCTTGTCATTCCCGCCGGGCTGAGCTTGAGAATCGAAAACTATCAACTATCGTTCGCAACTTAGTCGTACCCACACTAGCCCCAAGGCACATATAAACTGTCTTTCATTATATTCATTTTGAATGATGCCTTTAATGGCCTTTGTTTACTGTTCAACAAATTATACTCACTTTATGTCGTTTTTTTATTGCCAGGAATATTATGAAAGTAATTATCCAGAAGAAACATTAGGAATTTTAACTGATTAGTTCGTCTACAGGCCCCGTGAAGCTTTTATTGATTTGTTCGTCCCAGTAATATATTTCACTACTATCGTGATCAAAAAGCATTAAGACTACATTTTTTTCGGATATCGTTGTGACGTTTTTTGAATTTCTTCCGTTGACTTTATGGGAACCTTTCGAAATCAATTCAAACGATTATCATTAGTGTAGGACGTATATCTGAAGGTAACTTTCTTGTACTCTCAAAAAAATGCACCGTTTGCGTACCTAGAATACGTGGATGTACAAGCTACGTACGACGGAATTTTTTCATAGGAAACACATGTTTATTGTATGACATTTTTATCGTTTTCATAGAGTTAGTATTACTTACAGCTTATCGCTGTTAGATGTAAAACTATAAAACAACTCCAAAGTTCTTTGTCCTCCATACGTGGTGTTAGAGCGCCTTCTATCGGAAAATTCCGCTTTCATACCTAATATTGCAATAAGTATTTAAGGGACTTCAAAAGCAGATCTTTTAAAGAAATATTTGTCCTAATAGTGAAAATAAATTTTTCATAGTCCTAAATATCGTAGTAAAAATGTTGAAATTTTGATCTTCGGGCATTTACTAAGCATTTAACGCTCGAAACTTTCCGCCTAAATATCAATAGTAGGAATAATTTCCGAAAATCTCTATATTTGCGTTAATCGCTTTTAAGGTGAAGGCGTCACAAAAAGTAATTTCCAATTTGTTACAATTTAAACACTTTACAAATCTCACACTGTCTCCACACTATCGATAATCTTTAATACCCAGATTAAGTGTGTATTATAAATAGCTACACACGTACATACTACCATATATAATAATATTGTTTTTTAAAGCGTTTACAAACATAAATATTTGTTGCCAATAATAGTATGTCTGGCATCTGTGTGTAACTGAATGACTGAATGACATACAAATGGAAAAAAATGAATTAAAAAAAAAAAAAAAATTTACCAGCAAAAATATTTAACATAATTTTTCAACCAGTTTTTGATTTATTACCAATTTTATCATATATTGAAAACGTTTACGATTAATTAAATAAATAAATTAATGTGCCAGCGATGAAAACACAAATTAAGTAAATAAATAAAAATCATGAAAAAGTCTTTATTAATTAAAACAAAAAAGAAAAAAAAAAAACAAAATATTTCAATAAATCATAATAATTATGGTGTTGCGATTAAATTGACACAGATATCAATTCCATAAGCAATCCAAGTCAAGTGAAGTCAAACAAAATACTTTTGGCAATTTTCACATTTTATACAGTTGTGAAAATTTTCAAAAATACACATTTAAAAAAGAAAAAATTTTTGCTTAAAGCTTGGAATTAGACGCAGAGATTTTTCGAAAATATTTTGAAAAATTGGCAAGATATATATTGATGTATATATATATATATATATATATATGTTTACAAGTTGATAGAAAAATATGTGTGTATTTTTCAGTTCTGTGTTACAGAAATTCTGAAAGGTAGCTCCTACAAAACCAACGTAAAGTTTTCACATCTCGCAACAGGGCCCAAAATTATTTCCGGAAATCCCACTGGAGATAATTCTTGTAGCTTTGCTCAGGTAGACTGTGAAAGAGGTGCGTCCTCTTTAAAGTTATGAAAAGTCAATAGTTTTGTAATAATTTCCTGTGGATTGCATTGAATCCATCGATCGCATCACTGTAGAGAAGAAGGGGGGCGACTAGCTCATCGGCTTCGAACTCAGGCAAAGATGTAAAAATTTATGCTTTAAACTTCCAAACAAAGTACGGAGAGACGCTGTGCGATTGAAAAAAATTTTTCCTGCTTCTGATAATCGCACGATCATCTTAGCAAAGCCAGATCGCTTCAAGTCGTCTAGAACATCTAACATTCTAATGAAGTAGGAAATGTTTTGTCATCACGAACTGTTCGCCGGCGAATTTAAGTCCCAATTTGCCAGGAAAAATAGTTGGGTGAGGTTGTTTTGCTCACAAAAGTTAATTTGGAAAAGAGGGAAGACTTTGCTTGAGGCCCCATAAAAGTTGGTGCAGAACAGAAGGCGCGAAAAGGTGGAGATATACATTTTGTAACAACGAAGAGAAATCTGTTTGGGAATGATGGGACAAGAAGTTTAGTTCGGTTAAAAACAAAAGCATGACGGAGGAAATCTCATGGTGTGGAGCGACTTTTCATATGAGGGCATCAATCGATATATATCTCAGTGAAAACGCTGCGGAGAACTTGTTCGAAACTGTACTTCTACCGTATTCGGAAGAGAATATGTCACGGCTATGGATATTTAGCCGGATAACTATCCTGGATGAAAGCTTGGCTTAGAGGCCATTGATTGGCCAAGTCGGTCGCCCGACCACAATCCTGTTGAGAACTTTTGAGGAGAACAAAAGCGTCAAGGCGTTTAATAAAACATTTTGAAAACTTACATCACAAAAAATTTATTTAATTTGAAAAAAAAAAAAGATGAACATTGTAAGAGACATTGCACAGAAAAAAACCAAGATGATAATAATATCCGTATACATAAAATACGATAAACCCTTTAAGAGGTCCATTTCAGAGATACTCTCCCAAGTCAATAAAATTTAGATGCGGGGCATTCTGATCCGTAAATATCAACTTCTAGAATTTTGGAATAAAAATTTCCGCTCTGTACTTCCGCGTATAAAACAATTTCATTAGCCCGCAAGCGACAGACATCAGCTTAAAAGCTAAAGCAATCGGTATTAAGGAAGTTACTTTTGTACGGTGACGTAACCTAACCTTGGTTTTTGAAATTAGCTATGTCAGTGGATCTGTCAATACCATTCTTTGATCGTGCTCTCAGGGAGCTGACTAATACTTTCTTTACAAGCAATTTTTATACTGCTGTGGGCGTAGTTGTGAAGAGATCCAAACATGACATGCGACTTTTAACTAAGAATGCCCAGTCTTCGCTTTCAATCTTAACTTTTTGAAGGATCAAAGCGAAGGACTGAAAATCTTACGATGATTTAATTTATGGTATGCCAGATGCGCATCCTCATAAAAGGCAAAGGAGACAACACGGGACAGTGCTAGAAATAGACATTTCGCAAAGCACTATCTCAAGACTTTTATCTCTTGATATGGATAGTATTGGCAAGAGAGCTTTGATTAATGGAAGCTGATGCTTTCATTACTATGACCATTATGTGCATATATAAAAAGGGACGTCAATGTGAATATCATTTCTGAGTACGTCTCGTATACTAATTTACTATTTCCTATCTTAATACGTGATGTTACGGTTAGGAGGGCTTACAAAATATATCTGAGTCGATCCAGCTCCATCGGGCCTTCTAACTAGTCTCGAAGCTTTGATTCACAAATGTGTTCACAAACGAACACGATCCGCCTACAATGGAAAGGAAAAAACTGAAAAAAAAGAAAAAAAATATAAACACTAATCTTACCTGACCCTTAATCACTTACGACAATCTTGAAAATAATCGATATTTTATTTTTATTTTATAATTTAAGTGCATTTATATATTCAAACAGGTTCTATATACAAGATACAATAGTATACAAAGGCTGTATAATTAGGCTTAAGAAAAAACTTACATCCAACAGCGCATATCGAAATAGGATTTGATTCGCAAAATTATTAAATTATTAAAATGTAAATATTCGAGATGAAAATCGTTCAACATCGTCCACTCATACATTCGCAACTCACGCAATGTTCACCTCAGGGTGAATAGTGTCTTGTTATTCGCTTTTGCTGTTTATAGGACTGAGTTTGTCTTGGCATCTTTCTGTTGAAAATAACAAAAAAATTATCGTTTCTATGCAAAAGGAAAGAAAATAAGACACCTACAGCGACAGTAAAGCGAGTTTCGGATGGCTGGCAGGTGTGTCGAAAATATCAATCAGCTAAAGGCAATTTAGTGAGAAAAAGAGAGAGAGAGAGGGAGAAAGCAAGCAAGGAACAAATGAAAAACGAACTACTGTTGCTTCCAAATTCAAGGAGAAAGCACAAGGACTGATCAATCCAGGATAAAAGGGGTAATGAAATTAGGCTGCCCACAAAAACCCACGAGTTTCATCCCTATACCTTTAAAATCCATTGTAGAGTTGAAGTGCTTATAAGAATAGCAACAGATATATATAATGGTTTGATAACACGTCTTTTCAATAGCTCGAGCAGGTACTGCGAACAGGTAGTAGGGAGTCGATTCCACTCGATGTTCCAATCCAAAGTTAGTACACGCGCTGGTGTGGTCTGAACACCAGCATATTTTATAAAAGAAGAAAAAGCAGTTACGAATATGTGTAAGAAAAAAAACACCCTACAGCTGTTTGTTTATAATATTTTACTTTATTGTTTTTTTTTATTTATTTATTTATTTTTTTTTAATTTAATCATTTATGATTATGGCACCCAAGGAGGCAACGGCGCCATCGTAAAAAGCTTTAGAAGAAATTTAAATTATTTTATTATGAGTCATAATTTTGCTGTTTGATTATATGAAAATCATATACACATAGCCAGCCGTTGAGAAGACGCAAAATGCAAAAAAGTGATAAAAGGAAAAACAGATAAAAAATGGGCAAAGCGCAATATAAACTATATTGCAGCAGTAATAATTCACAACAAGATGCGATAACTAGATGCAAATATGAATGTGCATACGCATACATGCACGCATACACATATCATATATATGTAAAGTGGCTGCTAACAAAACGAGCCGGTTTGCTGCTTTATGACACTCGTATCTTTGAGTATATTATGAATACTATACACTTTTATTTGTTACTTTTTTTTTTTCTTTCTTTTTCTTTTAATTTCTCTCTGGTTGATTCAAAATCCACCTTAACTATATAAGCAGTTTTGCAAGCAAATAAAGGCATGGAGCTAGCAGTAACGTGAAACAAACAAAAAAAATCAAAAAAAAAAAACTAAACTTGTGAATGAACGAGATTTATATGGCAGTTACCACAAATTTATTAATTGCCAAAGCTCGTAAATATCTTTATGACGAATGTGATTTCTGGTTGATGTTCTCGCGCAAGCATACGCTGCGCATAGTTCGTTAGTTGTGCTGTACGGCCTTCGGAGAGTATAGAATAAACAGAACGCCAACTCTATAAGTTGCCAGGGTGACCCAGTGTGTGTTCGTATTATGGGCATATTTCGTGCATACAGCGATCGTGATGATGAAGCAAGTGGTTTGACAATACGATAATGCGTGGATGTTTAGCATTATAATGCAGGGACGAACTAATCACGAGTTGGTACAGGCGAGGGCCCCAAATAATTACACATGGCTAACAGAAGCCAAAAATAATTTTACGTTATTCCTTTTTTCCCGTATATATATATAAAAAAAGCTTTAAAAAGATTTGCTTGTTTGTAGATAGGTTTACGTACAATTGATTGCGTTCTATATACCTTCGTTTGTTTGTTTGTTGTTATTAGGGCTAGACAGAAAATCTTAAGATCGGTTGTGAAATGCTTCTTTTCCAAGTGGAGATTAAGATGTGCCAAATATATATCCTCAAGGTTTTTATGCACTGAAGAGAATGGATCGATTTAATTGTGTGTCCCTGCTTCCGTGTGTCTATCTATTATGTGGTAACACTCTGACTCTAGAAATTGCACAAAACACAACTCAGTGCAAATATTGAAAATGTGAAAGTGATTTGTTTACAAGTCCTGAAAATTACGTAGAACACGATTCGCTTCGGACATTAGCGATATGGGACCACAATTGCTGCCAATCTCCATTTCCAAGGAATATGCTCAAATCTTCTGTTGCGATCGAAAATGGGGCAGCAGCCTAAAATTTTGCATTCAGGGCGTGGAAATAAGCTTAGGTGCTGCCCTGAAACGTTAGGTTTTTTAGACAAACGCTTTTGAGAAACAAACCGTGTCTATGTCTTTCCTGACCAATTCCTATATCAGTTAACGCAGTGTAGGATTCGTTATTAACGGCAGTTTCGCCTTCTACCTCGTACACGCCGTAGGCATATAATTCTTGGAATATTTTGTAATAGTGGACAGCCCTTTAATCTATACGGTCAAATTATTACCGACATTTTTACACAAGCAGGGAAAGGTTTTGAATTCGATGCATTAGTGTGAACTTTTTCATCCGCTTCGCTTTAAGAAATCGATCATACTAATGATTATACTGTTCGCCGAAAAGTAAATTTTGATGATGATGATCGTTTCATATCCAAAGCTGTCATTATATTATAAATTAATGGTAGGCGTTGGGAAATTGTTCGGTCAAAGAGAAACAAAACAAATCTCACAAAACAAAGGCAGCAAAATTCTACATAAAAAGTAGTTAGTAGACATAATATCATTGCTTTTGATTTTCCTGAAGAACTAACTACTCCACAAATCTTGTCTGAAACTTTAGAGGATCTTTTTCGAAATTTTTAAAGAATTGTTGGAAAAACTTTTCAAAAAATTCCTCTAAAAGCGTTCAAATGCTTTCCAATACTTGCGATTTTGAAATTGACGTTTCCAATATGCGAGGGTTGATTTTCGGAGCGTCTAACCCTATGGACATCTTGAAAGTAACTGGAGACCATAACATTAACCAAAGATTTAACTCAATATTGAGACGACTAGGCTTACCATCCAGTGTGGCTTTAAGAAAAAAGAGGGAAACCTCTTGCATGCTAGCGCTCATCTCACTTTTACTCCTGGTCTAAATATAATAGCTTGTAAGAATGATGATAATAATAGGAACAACTTCGAAACCTAAATTTTCAAAAGCGTTTGCGAAAATTTCTTTCTTTGCATTTTACTTCCAGTATTTGTAATGAACTGCAAGCAAGCAGTTTAAAATGCGCTGATCGCCTAGTACGATAATTGAACTTAGTCCGCTACTGCCACCATTTTTTTGTGACGTTGCATACATAATATAAACCGTTTGTTCACTTCAGCCAATGAATAAAGATGAGGAAATCATACACAGGCACATAAATGAGTCTCAAACATTCAATTCAAAATCGCTCGGTCAATGATCGTCTTATGACAGTGTGCAACTCTCTCTCTCTCTCTCTCTCTCTGTCGCTCTTTACCCTTACTCGACATCGTAACAGATCGTCATCATAAAATGTCAAATGCTGTAAATATAAAATTTAACGAAATCATTATAATTTTCACAACGTTCATAATTCATGGTTTATGACCACAAAAGTCTTAAGTTTTCTTTTGAAATCTTTCGGAAAAAGAACAAAACGTCGTCAGTACGATGGACTTCTCATCACCTCATCACTTTATATACACACACAAATGCCATTGTCTTAAATTACTCGCTTTTTACGTTAAATTAATTTCTTGCATCCATAGTTGATGTCATAGTGTGATTGACTGTTGCTGCGACAATAATATGGAGTTGATTTCCTTCTCTGCTCATCTAAAGTCCTTTTAATATGCAGACCATAATAATAAAATATAAAATAAATGTAAATCGTATAAGAAAACGAGTTGTAACTAATCAGATTATAAATTATGTTTAACAGTTTTTACGCATACAATTTTTTTATGTAAACTTTTAACTTCTCCTCCATAAATTTTCTTTAGGCGATAAAATAAAATAAAAGCCAAAAAGAGGAAACAAAAAGGAAAAAAATCAGGAAACTTTTTAATTCGAATGAATTTTTTACAATTATTATAAGAAATTAATTTCCAAACTTGTAAGACGATGTTACAGGGGCTGCCTTCGACAATCTGATAAGCGCGAACATATATAAAACTTCTCTTTTCTTCTATTAGAATAACAGGGAGAGAACAGGGAGTATACACGTAACTGGAAATTAGTCTTCGTGTTCGCTTTCAGCTATTTAGCAACATGAGCAGCTGAAAACAAAACCGATAGTTGAATTTTCCATAGTTGGTAATCCTACGGGAATGAGCAGAAGAAGAAGAAGAAAAGTACTCGGCATACTTATCTTTATTGTAAATGACTTTACAATAATTAATCGAATTAATTACCGACACCGAAATTCTTCCAACGGGATGCTTGGCAATACATTCAGAAAGGCTAGCAGGGTAGTCACCTCGGCCCCATACTTTTCATTCTACTCGTGAATGAGCGGGGATATTGTCACTGGGGATGAATCATGATTGCATGGAGTTTCACGAAAAGCAACGGCGAATTCTTTGCCCGTGGAATCGACCGTCTTGCAAGCAAGTGGAGAGCTGTTATTGAAGTAGAAGGTGACTGCGCTCCGGATTAATCATTTAAAAATGTCACTGTCGGATTTTTATGTTTCCTTCTTCATAATAAATAGTGTTCAAGAACGCCTGATAATTATGGACGAAGTTGTTAATACTCGGCAGCGAGGGTCGAGGCACTGAATGCCAAAGAACTTACCCTTGTATCTCATCAACCAAAACCTTCTTAAAGCCGTTTAGACTGTTTCCAAAGAAGACTAATGTTTATTAACATTTATTCTCCTTTTCTGATTCGAGTAAAGAACTCTCACTGTTAACCATCCACTTGACTTAATTGTGAGCTGCACTACGTTGCACATAGTATTGACATAAATATGTATTGTATTCAAATTTAGGCCAGAAAATAAGTAACTTTAACCTTCTTTGTATACCTTGGGGTGCCTTGTATTAGCCTAATAAATAAATAAATAAATAAATAAATTATTGTATGTTTTTCTCAAACAAACGCCAAATCGAATTGGCGAACGTTTATGGGGCTTTTAGTGTTCTTGCGTCTAATCATAAATTTGAAGGCTTTAAGAAGCATCCCACACTCGGTGGGGTGCTCGTGAGCGTGCCATTAAGCATTTTTATTATAACAACGGACAATAGTGCGCCGGTATAAGAGGAAAATTTTTAAAAATTGAAAGAAATTGTAAAAGCAACGTGTAAAAAATGTGGAGGAAAAAAGTTTTGTAAAATTTTTATTCATTTTCATGGAAAATAGCATAGCTAGGCGTATAAGAAAACATTATTTTTTTTGTTTATTCATTAGATTGCAGTGTAAAAGATTGCCGAAACGTGGACTCGCCGTATAAATGCGAAGCTAATCCAAATAGAATTGAAAATAAACAAATTATTGTGGCTGCTGAATTCGAAGGCAAGGCTTGGCCTATATAGCAAAATAACTCTATAGAGTGCTACTGTTGCTCCAATATGGTCCCACGGAACTCAATTATTCAACGTAGTTAAGTCGCAAAGAGGACAGCGAAAGATCTTATTTGTGACAGCAGGTGCCCCGTGGCACATAAACCACAGATACTTAAATAATATTTCGATCATAACAGTCGTAGTTAAGGGAAGCGCCAACATATATGTTAGCAAAGTCCTAAACCTCTTGTTCGCTTTCCTCCTTAACAGCGAAATTTTCGCGCTTAAAACGCATAGTCGCTACAAGCTTCGTAAGTTGATAGGTGAACTCAAGTAATGTGCTGGAAAATTCATTGCAGGAAGAAAAAATTTGAAGGATAGGAGTTTTTATATGAACATAACGTATTAATAATTTACCTTCGAATTTGCTGAATTCTGTAGCGCCGTTTCCCTTTTTTTTTTCCCTTCAATTTGTGGTTTTCGCCAAAGTTGATATTAGCGAGTTTTATCTCGGGGGTTTTGCGTCGAAATACCACATTTGAGAGGAAATGACAAGAAGGCTGACAAACACAATCGCTAAATAGATGACGATTGATAGATGACAATGCCAGAACACGGTTGCATGAATCGTAGGTGCTCACGGGAAAAGGGCAAGCGCAACATTGTAATAATAAGCAAAAGCTAAACCGGGATTGGAAAGCGGAGAAATGTCTTATTTGTATCACGTTTATATTGCGTTTGCATTGAGAGTAAATTCGTCAAATCATTTCATTGATTTGAAAACACAGGCGTTTACATTGCATTCAAATCATTAAGTGATTAATTTTGACTCGCAAACATATGTTTGTTGTTTATACCCTAGCACATGGTGAGTAATGAAAAATGAAGGAAACTTAAAAAAAATGGAGAGAAAAATGTTTGATCATGTTAGGAACAAGCAATTTATCTTTCTAACTGGCTCTACCAATTGCATCTGACTAATACGCTGACGTACTTTCTACATGTAACAATTTTTAAATGCTTATTCTTATGCTTCTTTTCTGCAGTTTGCTAAGGGCAGCCTCAGTTTTTTTCTTTTCTTTGAGAAAGGAAGAATAAATAAATAAGCGGGGATATGGGAATGCTGTGAAATTTACCGCTAATGTGACACAAATCATAGAAAGAGGGAGATGGCGAGAGAGAGTGATTTCATGCATCTCGTGATTATTCCATTGAAACCGAAAACGAGGGTTCATTCGGCTCTATATAACCGAAATTTCTTTCTTGTCAACCTTGTATAGTAGAAGAGTATATGCGGAAGTAAGGTGGAAAGTTTTTAGCCTACACTGCCCTTCACATAAAAAAATTTTAAAGAAAAGGTGGTCCCATCCAAACCATCTTTAATAGCGTTCGTTCTTGGGCCAAAGTAAGCCAGTTCATCAAAATATATATGTAACACAAAAAAGAAGACGGACGGACGATTCAGAAAATTATTTCGAACGGATCCGTAGAATAAAAGGTGGGCCTCTCTCAAATCCTTCTGAGTGTTGCATACATCCGCTCACACTTAACATACGTTTGTATCGCAGATGGTGTCGGGTTTAAAAGTAAATTATTTTAAAATTTTAAATTTTTGAATTGCATTTTGTCTATAGATTTATCACCGATTACAGATTTTAAAAACCAAGTTGCCTGAGCATCCTTTGGCCATTGATATGCGTTATATAACATACTTTTATGCTCATGAAGTACATTTGGTTCGGCATTTGTTCCGCGCTTCACTCCAAGTGTACCTTCCTTCTGCGTCGAATAGAAAGGAGAAATGCACCCTCAATACAATAAAGTAGTAAAATATTTAGTTAGTTATTAAATTGACGATGTATTTACCATGGCTGTAAGCTCTGGCTGAAGTTTGTTAGTCAATAAGAATTAAATTTATTTACAATTTCTAACGGGTTTACCACTTAAAGCATGGTGAGAAGGTTTCCGACTGTGGTTGCCCCCAAAACCGCGGGGACATTAATTATTTGAGGTGTTAGATAGGCCTCGCCCCCGTTAGAGGGAATGGCATGCCATACACATGCCCTTGATCTGGAACTGCTTGGGAGCCTCCCTGCTCCCAGCGGGGCGTGAGTGACGCTTTCTCATTCCGTGTGCCATCGGGCACCGTAGGGTTAAGCCTCCACAGCAGGAACCTACGCAAACCTCCTGTCACATCTGTAGATAACAGTATGTATAAATGTGCAGCAATTTAAAAGGAATTGCGGGGAAAATAGCGTTTTACGGATGGAAAGTATTTAAAAAGTATTCTGGCAAAAAAGGAATTATCTGTAGAAAAAAAAATGTGGTCTTTTGAAACATGAGAAAACAGATTTTTTATCCCCGTTGTAGGACTGAAAATGTTGCTGCGACAGATCACGGATCGTCGATTGAAACAACTGGCAATCAGAAGCTGCAATCTCTGGTGAATATAACGTATCGGTAGAGTACGAGGCGTTCCAATCTTCCCTTGAGAGATTTCTCAATAAAAGTAATAGTGCTCGCATATATTTTAAGCGACATCTACTGGTGGAAATGATAAAGTAACACAGACCATCAATTTACGCTACGATTAAATTCGATGATTTGGACCTTTCTCTCTACACAAAGTAGCATTTTTCCATTTGGTATTATTGAGTTATTCAGGTTGAGTTATACACTGGTTATGAAACGATCAAAATTTCATTCTCGATTTTAATTACTTGAAGAAATCAGCTACTGAAGCCCATGAAACACTGTCACAAGCTTAAGGTGATGCTACTCTCTCGTATCCTACACTACTACTGGTGATGACAAATGCATGTACTACATGTATGACGTAATATTCATGGCTATAAAGTTTTGTTGTGCATATGGTGTGATCAGCAAGGTGTACTATGAGCTACTAAAACCGAATGAACGTATTACGACAGACGTCTACCGATGTCATTATTAACGATGTCTTGTTGTAAAATAGACCAACAATAGTGGCTAATAGACGCTAAGTCATTCTCTTGCATGGCAATCCTCGGCCACACGTTGCAACAGTTTTTAAGGATACACTGTTATAGCTCGAACGAGAAGTTCTGCCGCACTCCAGCGTACTCACCAAACATAGCGCCTTCTGATCACGACCTGTTCAGATTGACGCAGCATAGCTTGGCTGCCACGCGGTTTCGAAATGTCAAATCAATGTTGTTCTTCCGACACGTCCGACGCGTCGCCGTGTTGCCGGAAAGATAGGAAAAATGTGTAGAAAATGGTGGAAAATATCGTATTTTACCAATTTTTGTCAGTAAATGCCTTTTTTAAGTGAAACGTGATCAAAATATATGCAAGCACCTAATACTACTGACCTACTGATCCGTTTGTTTCGCAGTAAAAACAAATATATTCCAGCCATTTGGCATTCCATTGTCGGCTCAGATGCAGCATTTGCTATCGTTGTTGACATTTTCAGGAAAAAGTAACGCCAGCTTGCAGCGACTTGTAAATCCCCATATCAGTCATAATACATTTCTGAGTTTGCGGTAGGAGTCAATGCTTCTCTCGGAAACTAATTTCAACATTTTATGTTTTCCCGAAAAAACGAAAATGTGGAAACGCTGAATACCTTTGATTGCTATTTTATTTTATTTTCATAGAGATTTTCATAGATACAACAAAATATAATATTATTTTATTATTTTATTTTACTTATGTGCAACTTTCATTACTTTTCAATTTTTTTATTTATCCCATTTATTTGCTGTAGCATTCCTCTTATATCGTAACTTAATCTCGCCATCGTGAAGAAGGTTAGTCGACGATTTAAGAAAATTTTTCAAAAATTCCCTAAGGTTAGATAAATTACAGCAATTGTGTCAAACTAGATGAAAAATCTTTGACTAAATGACAGGTAATATATATGCCATAAATGATGTTTGTATTATTTTTGTCTTATACGAAAATTTCAATTGAAATGGAAAAAAGAACTACTCTGTAGTAGAAGAAAAAATATGACAAAGGCAGCGAAAACAATAAGTAGCTAAGAGAGAATAGGATGTGTTTCTTTTACGTGGAGTATTAATAAAAAATCACAATAACTGCTCCTACAAGTAGGCAGGGTAGTAAAAAAAAATATTCACACAAACACACATACACACACACAAATACACAAATTAATATATATCAAATGCCGGAGTCTGCGAAGAATACAAAGTAAATGAACAAAATAAATATTCACTCGTTCAGGGCTCAATACTTTTTAAATAAACTTTTTTAGATCAATAGAATATGCGTGCTTAAGAAAGCCAAAGTGTATCCTTAAGAAAACAACAAGAAAATCAGCTCAATTTACATAAAAAACTAAGCACTTCTGCTTTCCTTTCCAATAAATAAAGTTGTGGAGGGTTAGGACAGCAGCTCGTACATAAAATTGAAAGTAAAGTATTTGAAAAAATAACGACAATTTTTTATATAAAAAAAATATTTTTTTTCTGATTCATTTTTGTAAAGAAATAACACGCGTTGTGTTCCATTATTCAAAAAAAAAAAAAAAAAAATTTATATAAAAAAGCAACGAGAGTGAATGAAGCTGAACGAAAAAACACTTTTTTGATTGATCACTAAACAAGTGTACGGTGTGTAAAGGCAACAGGGAATTTAAAATTACGCATACACATACCTACAATCCCAACACTTATGAGAGTTTCAAATAGGATGGAATGCAACTGTATTGTGAATTGAGAATTTCCATTAATGTTTAAAAGGTAAGCGTCAATATTTTCCAATTGTGGTGCTTACGATTGAATAACATGATGGTTTGGATAGATGGCTTTCCATACTGCCGTATATCGTCCGTCAGAATATTATGGCCACGTTTTTGTGGCCAATCTCGCTAAACTTTTATGAATTAGATTTTTTTCTCGTTCCATTTATTTATGAGCTGTCAATTGATTGTAATACGATACTTTTAGGGAAAAAAGTGTTTTGATGAGCACTGACTGAAGGTTAGTTGAAAGTAGCAAAACAACAAAAAAGACTTTAAAAGGATTGATTTTATTGATTTTATATATAAGAAAAAGAAAAAGAATGCGTTATAGATATGTATGTATATATGTATATATATATATATGTTTAAAGAAATATTTTACAGGATATTGAGAAGAGGTTGAAGAAGAAAGAGTCAAGTCCTAGTGCGGTAGACTATACTCCAAGTACGATTCCTGTGCGGTCGTTGGTAAAGTCTGTGCTCAGTAGGATCATAAAATTTACCCCTCAGACAGACGCTTCCCGGGCTGTTCCCACTGACTGTCTCTCTCTTCCCGCTTCGTTGACGTAGACACTCCCTGAATGATTGGTCATATTAAAAAAAAAAACAAAAATCTCACTAACCGTCTCGTCTCTCTCTTTCCAAGCTTACGCTATTGCGAATAATGTGCATCTTGGGCCTGAAATTTGCAGTTAGCGGGTTTGCACTTAAAATCCGCAAGTCCTTATCGGTCACGCTGTTAAAATACGCCTTGTAATTTAAGCTTCCTGCTTTGGACATTTGAATAGACATAAATGTCTATTCCATGTCTTCAATGGAGGTGCAGGTATTTTAAAAGAAGCTATCCCTGAATTAATTTTCACAAAGAAGAGAAGCTGTTGTGAGTTTTTCAGAAAAATATTTTTATTAATTCTGGAAGGTATGCCAAATAGCTTTTTTGAGTTATTATGCTAAGACCTTTTCCTTCATCCAAGAAAAATTGTCGAAAAATTGTCTAATTTTGTTAGGCTGCTGTGGTGGCTTCCATTCTTAAGTAGCAGTGGGTCATAAGGTAATCTCAGATAATGTAGAAGTTCACCGCATCACCCTGCCTGAAGGGCAATTTTTCAATGTTCGGGGAAATCGGGCCATATGGCGGAAACGAATTCATATAAATTGCTATTCGGGAACAGATCTTACTTACGCAGAGGCAAAATATTTATCTTTCTGATGTTCAGAATATTTTTATGGTTGCGGCAGATAAATTTGTTGCTCGGTTAAGCAATACGATAAGGACCAGCATGCTTCCAATACCGAAGACTACATCATGTAATATTTTGCCCCGCTTTCTCACCTCTGTTCATATTTAGCAATTTTTTTCACTTCTTTATAAATCTGACGTCACCGTTCTCTAATACAAGTTTGCTGCAGTACTTTTTTAACTACATGATTATCTATTATGTTATGCTTGTCACATTAGCACATCATTCACTTATAAGGACATGTGTCAATAACCACGGGTACATTAATAGCGAGTGTAATCCATAGTGAAAAAATCCATACATGTGTGACTAATGTAGTGAGCGAAAAGAAAAAATGTACGCATATAAAAAGTACGGCCTCCCCAATGACTTTGATCAAGTGATGAGTTTTGATGTCACATGTCAAGAATATATTTAATAAAAAACCGAAAAGTATACAAATAATAAAACAAAAAACAAATACAAGCAATTCGTTCATTTAGAAAAAGTCACAAGGATTTGTATTTTCTTTTATATTTTTTGCGAAAAATGCGTTCTATAAGAAAATGGTTTCGTTTTTGTAGCTTAAGCTTACAATTAATTTAAAAACTTTTATGAATGTAAAGGTATGTGTTTAAAGTTAAATTATTCAGTAAAATTACATTTCAGTGATTTACTCATATATTAAAAGAAAAACAAAATGTCACAAAGCTGGTAAAACCTAAAAGCGTATAAGTGTAGATGTAAATGCCGTATGGCTTTACTGATATTTTCAGCAGAATATATTTGTATGTCCCCCATAAAATTACGTGCAAAGGAATCCTGCTGTTATGGCTATAAACCATTTACAAATGCACATACACTCATGTTATCTACGCATTTAGACTAGATATGCATTCATACTAAGCTTTGAATAATTTGCCAGAAAAGCCCTTTTTCTAATTACTATGTAAAATTTTTCTCAGAATGATAAAGTGAGTTGAAAAAGAGAAGGGAGATAGACAGTGTGAGAGAGAGAGAGAGAGAAAAGGAGAATCAAAAAATTGATAAAAAGTTTTGGGGCTTAGAGCGGAGAGAGAAAAAAAACATGGTTTTTATTTTGTATCTATTCGTACACAAATGCTGTGTTGCCGTTACTAGCACCACCACCATCGTCACCGTCGTCACCATCAACTGACATCAACGGCATTATGTCCACCTTAGTCCGAGCCGTAAATATAGAAAATGTCATTTTAAAATCCTAATTTACGCTTCGTCGTTCCAAAATGCACATTTTTGCATTAGTAAAATATATACAAACGAATGTATATGTGTGTGTATATGTATGTACCTTTAGTACCTATACGTGTGGAGTTATTGAACCTCTCCGGCAGAATTTTGCCATCATCATTTTCAAGTATAATCGTGCTGTGTGTTGTACGCCATGCCATGCCATATATTCGTATTTTGCTATTGAAAGCATTCCATTTTGCTTACGATAAACTCATATAAACATTCGTTTGCTTATCTATGTACATATACGCATACCTACGTTATTGTGTTGTATACAATCGAAGTACTCATCATCATCATCATCGTCATCGTCATCGTCATCAGCGCCATATTGGTATATCGAAATCAAAATTTTCAAATATCTTCTCATAACACCATTACATAAACATTAGGTTATCATTACACTTTTCAAAGCACTTCTCTCTCTCTTTGTCTTTCCCCCGCACTCCATCACTACTTCTCACTTCCTAACTCGATTATTTGCATTCGTTTTGAAATAAATGAAATTTGCGTTCAAATTCTTGTACGGTGGGTATGTTTTCAATTTAACTGCTGAGGTTTCCAGACGATCTCTAACCAGTCTTAGGTTATATCTATATATGTGCACGGAACGCGAAAATGTATTGTGCATGACTTTTTCGAACTCGTATTCGGTTTTTAGTTAATGAGTTTGTGACTAAAAGCAACTTGCGTTGAAACATAATGCAAACCAATATATTTAACTGCGTTACTGGGCGGTTTACTTCTCTTTTTCTTTGTTTGAATGCGAAGTGCCGGTGAAAAAATTTCGAAAATTTCTCTACTAGCTTTTCTCTTCCTACAGGCGATCAAACAAGGGTGTAAGAGTGGATCCCTCCTAAATAAGAGGGATTCAAAGGTGTTCGAGCATCATTTTCGGATCTTAGTAGAGAGCGACATAAAGAGCGTTAGCTTGCAACTGTGTTATAAAAATATTCTGAAGGGATATGTATTTGCGAGAAAGCCATGGACGGTGTAGGTAGCAGCCCTCTCTCTAAGCATTGCAGAAAAACGTCTCAAAGCAATTTCAAAGCTATCTAAGAAGAAACGGGAAGAAATATTTTCACGGGATCAAAATTTTTGGACAAAAATACGAACAAATGGTCTTTCTCTCTCTCTTTCTTCGAAGTTGTTTCAGTTTCTTCTATATAGTGGGCGTGTATATCGCCATATCACACCCGCTTTTCAAGCTCATATTCTTAATTGATAACTAGCTTCAGCTCCCTGTCTCTACTTTTGTGATTGTGGTGATTCCAGAATGATCCGTAAAAATGGTAAAAATAAGAAATATATACAAAATGCCGGTAATCCTAGTCTACCGTTACGCACTATTCGATTGAGTAATTATTTGCATTTCTAATGCAGTTAAAATGATTACCAGATATCCATTTTTGTCTTTAGATCGATACGTCTGATTACAAAATTATTATAAAATAGAGCGAAATCTGGCATAGCAGATGTAAAATTTTGCACGGCAGAGATGGTACAGAATTTTGTCCAATTACTGTCAAAATTTATTTTCAAGAAGACGTCTCCAATGCCGTCACAGTAGTGGTATTCATTCTTCTCTCAATTCATTCACAACAGAAACCTGCCATCTAGAATACCAAACCAACTTTTTCTTCTTTCTTTTTATATATACGTTTGCAACAACTTGAAAGCTGAAAAATATCCGATCGAGTAACAATTTTTTTTTTTTTTTTTGCTTTTGGGTGACTTTCGGTTAATGGGCGTCTACATGAAGGCCTTTTTTTTGCTTATGTGCGAATTAGCTGATCGACGTACATCTACCGAAAAGTTTAGCATAATATTAGTTCGAATGAGCCAAATGAATGGTTGAGGTGACTCTTGGCGATTTTTACATGTCAATTTCTCTGTCAGAAGAGTCCAGAACTCTTCTCGAAAGTAGTGTAACTTTCTTACCTATTGTAGTTGCGAAAGTGGGTTAAAGCAAGGAAAAGGAATAGATTTGGAATTTTCGGTCTAAATTTGCTTATCTAAAGGTATGTTGCGCTTTATTCCACGAGAGGATAAAACCATTTTAAATGTCGTTTAAAGGAAAGATTGCAGAGCTTAAGTGAATCGATTACGTTTATTAAGATATGTGGAAATGCTTAATAAGATGTAAACACACTTTGAAATCATGTCTTGCAATTGAAACGAAAGTCAACCGTTGCTACTGATGTGGTTATCGAGTTATCAACGAATTTACATCTACAGGCGTGCTGCTATAATACAACGGCTGTAATTATTTAACATACAAATACAAACATTCATGTGATTAAATTGATTAATTTAATGCTTCACTGTATGATTGCAAACATAAGTTCAACTTCATACACGACATAGAAGAACCATTCAATCAGTATGCAAGTGTATAAAATGTAGGTGTGTAGATGTGTATGCTTGCCGGCAAGTTTTATTTTACATACATATATATATATATATATATATATACAAATGGGTATGAAATTGTTACAAGTGCCTCTTCTTGCAGTTTTTATTTCCTTCTTACAAAAAATTGTTGCTGGTAGCGATTTTATTACGGATGATTTCATTTCCGTTGGCCGTTAATTTTTATAAATCGTCCTCGTCAATTGTCGCGCCTCACTTCTGCGCTTCATACTTACATATTATATATGTCAAGAGCCCAATTTTTTACGCCTGCTACTGTTCCAGTAAAATAAGACAAAAAACAAAAAAAGAAGAGAAACAAAAAAAGGAAAAAGAAAAACAGAAAACGAAAGGGTTGCAAAACATTAACTGCCAGATTTTATTATTTATTTTTTTTCCGAAAACCAAACACATTTTCGCTTTATCCAACCGAGAAATGAAACGAAAAATTGCCCATAGGTTATACATGAAGACAAATACATAATTGTATTGATGCAAAATGTACGAAGCATATGAACATGTAAGAGACCATTAGCAATATCTGTAACTTAGAAGAAGAATGTAAAAAAAATAAAAAACAAACAACGCACATATCATCAGCATCATCATCATCCACTTCATTTGCTGCAAAACACATCATTCATTTGGTGGAATACTCGTTTATGCACATCTTAAATGACGTAGTGTTTACGCTTTTCTAGAAGTTAGAATTTATATAACAAAAAAAGGTGTCCTAGGGAAGAAAATACAGCCCCTATGTTACTACAGACTTTGTTTATTCTTACCACTGCATTACTTCTTCTTATGTTTCACTTTGGTCCTTTAACCAAAATATTTTAGGAAAGAGAGCGTATACGTCAATTAACCTAAAAGTTTTGATAACAAAAAAGGTGTTCTAGGGAAAAAAATCCAGCCCCTACGTTACTAAAGACTTTGTTTATTCTGAAGAATTACTTCTGCTTATTTTTCATTTTGGTCCTTTAACCAAAATATTTTAGGAAAGAGAGCGTATACGTCAATTAACCTAAAAGTTTTTGATTGGATGGCCTTTAAATGCGGTCCTTTTAAACGATCTCATTATTCTTAACAAATCACAGAAAGAAAAGATGAAGTGATGTTTAAGCAGCTATCACATCAGGCAATGACTCCAATTTAACACATATACCGCACCACAGTCGATAGATCTATGGTTTCTGTACAGTAGCAACCTTCACATGATACGTATCGAAATCCCATAACAATTATTTTAAAAGCTATAGCTGTTTCAGTGGCACCACCACTTTGGACCGCCTTCACCGATGGCGCCCCAACCGTGCCGAGTTAGCTGTGCAAACCATGTTCCATCCATTGTAACATATCACATGAAAATTTCTTTTTTTTTCGCATAAATATCTCCAAAGAAGCTCTGAGAAGCTCTCAGCACGATGCTGTCAAAAGCGAGCAAACGCGGCAGCCATTCGGAACAGAGCTTTCTCATGGACAAATATTCATTCGAAATAGTAAATACATTGCCTTCTGATGTTGTGTCATATATTATAAATCTATTTTATGGACTTTTTTCATGTCTCCCGAAGCAACTGTCGATTTTGGGCGACCAGATCGTTCACCAACATCGGCAGCCCTACAACTTCATTTCAAATTAGAAAACCATCCGCAGATTTATTTTTTGACGAGATTTTGACACATATCGTTTGAAGGTTGGTACTATCCAAAAACTTCGCGGCTGCCAACAGCGCTGCCGCATATCTGCCAGACTAGTGAGTTATTGAGTGATAGCTGTGACGACTATTTGAATCGATAGTTACAGAATGATTTCGGATGAGTGTTGCGATTTCAATTTTTTCCTTTTTTTTTTTTGACTCATGCAATCTAACATAGTGTAGAAGAAGAAGCAACAAAAAATTTTAGTTTTTTTATTTAAAAACTATTTCAGCTCCTAAAGAAAACTTCGCGGCTTTAGTAACTTACTTTGTAGCCTTCATTTTGAGTTCATTTGCTTGCCCGTTTTTCATTCCCATTTGTCTCCCATTTTCTGTTAATTCAAATTCAAATTCGGAAAAATTGAAATTGAGAAGTGCGACGTTGTTTCTGTCAATTTTTTTAGTAATTTCGAAGATTTTCATTAAAAAAAGAAGAAGCATAATTCTTTGCTGACTACTATTTCTGCCATCTTTCAGACGGAATATATTTTCGTGTTCCATGTCAGAGCTCATATCGCTGATATCGTCATCGGCGTGCAAGGCTGGCTGGAAGAGAATAAAAATCATCTACTACAACTAGTTTTAATCAGGAGAAGTAATCTGTGCCTAACGGTCTCTAACGGAAATTGCCCTCCCCTTTTTAATTCAGAGTTCTATGCAAGTCCGCTGACTGGGTCCTTTGCCGACCTCAAATATCGATAATTTAATTTTTAACCGATGTTCAGCGAAGTCTAGCTAATGTGCCATCTGACTAATAAACTTGATGGCTTTTGCGTGTTTTTATCCAGTCTCCTTCTCATTTGTCTATTTACAATTCTTCCTCTCCTAATCTTAAAATTGATCCGAATATTTAATTCGTCCAAGTAGTCGTAAGTGGAACAAAAATATTTACCGAAGCAATATAAATATGAAGAAGCTCCGCGCAGCGTCCACAAGTAATACGGAACAAAGCTATTTGCACATCTATCACTGCAAGGTGGGATTGTACTATCCTTGCATTAGACAGCTCCTAGAATATAAATATTCCTAATTACAGTAAAAGTCTGCATTGATTTATTTATGACAATTATTGGCACCGCTTGGAGTTACTGGCCGCAGATTAACTGCAAGCCTTTTCACCCCCATATCGAGTGTGACTCGACATTGTATTTCTTACGCCGACAATCGTCTGTTTTCCTTCAGTTACTACTTAACATGGAGAAATAGTATTGATTGTAAATTTCCTTCCTTCCTTCCTTATTGAGATCACTTTTACATTTTTCATATCGGCTAGCGTGTACGTCCATAACTAGCAAAGTATTTTCAAATTTTTGCATCCTATACCACTTGTGGTACAAAGGTATATTAACTTTGAACGGACATATGCAGGACCCGAAAGGCCTTCCTATAGGTCGATTCAGAATCACGTTTTGAATCGATCTGTGGTTGTCTGTGCATCTGTGTCCGTCTGCCCGTCTTGTTTTTTTGTGTTCAACCTACAAGCCAACACTTCTGAGGTACTTGGACAAAATTTGGAACACAGACGTGTTATGGCTTAAACGTGAACGCTATTGAAAATGCTTCGTATCGGCTCAGTTTTTCTATCCACATGACGCCTAGGTCTTGGCCCACCACAGTGTTTCTACTTTGTAAATATTGAATGTGCATATTAGATGGCCATCTACCTTGAGGCGTACATAACTGTTTTGTTTTCTGTTATAAATATAGTTTATGTGACGGTAATGCAACATTCAAGCATACTATTGCTCTCCTTCGATTTTCTCGTCTCGAATATTTGGTTGCTTTGTTTTTGTTAAATAATCCTTTACTTTTCAATAATTCACCCACAAAAAACTTTTCATTCATACGGAGAAAAATATTGTATTTTCATGTCTCTTGTCAAATATTTGTCAATTTCATGTTTGGCATAATCTTTGCGAAAAAGCAAAAAAAGACAGAAAAAAGAAAACGATAACAACGAATATGATTTTCATCTGTGACATGTGATTTTTTCTTTCCGCCATACACTTATAATAAATATATATAGATATATATATATACATATGCCTGGGGAGTTGTTAAAGTTCTTTTTACTGACAATTTTTTGTTTTCATAAGATTTTGTTTTATAAATCCTTTCGGCAGACAAAATACGTTTTATGCGCTCTTTTGCGAATATCAATCATGTGTTTATTCAGGTTGTGATTTTGACATGCATTTTACATTTCCAAGCAAGTCAGGATTTTTAAGAAAAAATGCTGTATAAAAAAAAACAAATATTATTTCGGAAATATCTGACATCATTTAAAGCAGTTTAAATTAAAGTTCAAGAACTTGATTTTTCATCTTATACACGTGTCGTAATAGCTTCCTTATTACCTTCCTTGTGTAAATAGGAGCACATTTGGAAAATCTTTAATGGAACATTTGTTTCATATCATATTTTTACAGTAATAATAATAAATTAAGTCGTGCACGTTGCACACGCAGCGGCACGTTCCAAGGCTAATAAAGCTAAAAACTCAACTTTTTTTTTTCTTTTAATATCGCACATAAATTAAATTAATTATGGCAGACTACTGTACCTGGTGTGCAGCATGAATTTCAAGTCATTAAAAACTCACCAAAAACCTAAATCAAATCGAAGCCAAAAACTAAAATAAAGTGAAGACACATTATGTTAAATATTATTTTTGAAAAAAAAAAAAACAATTTACCTCAAGACGCTGGGGTAGTAAGACACGCGCTTTCTTTTAAGAAAAACGACCAATACTATCCCACTTCGATCTCTAGCGTAAATGTATGAACACATGTGGAATGGATGCAACTTATCATCTTGCATTGGGAAAAATGTCATAAATACACTAAGGGGAAGAAAGAGAAATTGTTATCTAGTGCGTAATGACTACTTCAAAAACTACAACTATTTATACAAAATCGACAGCAAATTTGAAAACGAAAATTGGAGAACGCTTTAGCTATGGATCAGGTGTGTCGAGCCTTTTCATTTTGCTGGGCCATAGTGTATGTGATACTTTTACACTCATTTATATACTGAAATATTCAATACATGGCCACATGTTACGAATTTTCAAATTCTGTCTCAAAGAAGTGTAGGAGCACTGAAGAGAATACAGGACACCTTATGACTACATGAAATAAAAAGATGATAATTACAAAAGACATAGAAGAGAGCGAGCGGCATAGTGTTTTCAGAAATATTGGAAGATTAATTTCGTGAAACTGCACTTGATCGATGCTTTTGACTTTGGCCCCCACTGCTTTCCCCGCATTCAATGGAGAATTTAAAGGCTTATGTGGAACACTATGATGTTCAGAAAGGAATGGGGAAAGAACAAAACATGGGTAATGATCGCAGCCTACAGTGGGTTTGTTCCCAGTCAGAAAGTGTGTTATGCCTTTATAAACTGAGCACTTACTATAATTGGAACTGTAAGTATGATCTGCTTCACTGAGATGTCAACCCGCGGACACCGACATATAGTCGCAACTTTTATCTAATCGCCGATACAATACGGATAATGGTTGACAGTGCGTGAACTTGGGAATTATTATACTAATAATCGTAATCTTCCATCCAATAGTGTGGATGACTTTATATGAAAAAATTTCCTTGAGCGTTAGCTATAAATTTGAGATAAATTTTCCTACCTATGAAGCGTTGATATGCTTCCATCTAAATTACTGTCAAAAGTCAATGCTTAAATACAAATATCCTTTTCGTTTTTTTATTCTCTTCTTTAATTTCTGTTTCCATGACATAAACATCGAAATGAACGAAATTTATTTTTCCGTCTGTATTATCCAAAAAAACGTTTTTTACAGGCTTCTACCTACATGTTGGATACTAGATTCCCCGGGTATTTTCAAAAGAAAGCTGAATTAGTACCGTAGTATTACTGCCACTCCTTGTTAAGATGTTATCCGTAAGCTTCCCATCGTAAAATAGTATTGTTCCTCACTTTCTTGATTACTCTGCCGGAAAATAAAGAAAATTCAGTTATAAAAAAAATTTACGAAGCTTGCGTTCCTCTCCACAAGTTTATTTGACTTACAATTAAGATCATAACCTGGCTACAAGCCAAAAACAAAAGTACCGCGCGCTCTCTATTTTTCTTCCAGAAATAACCTCATCCTCTCTTTTCCCCGGTTTCTGGGCAAACAATCTGTTGATCATTAGAAGCTGAGATATTCTTTAAAGATGACGACCCACGTGAACATTTAAATGAACTGCATCAGCAATCATGCACAACCCGATGTTCCCGGTAAGGGGAAGTCCAATCAAACTATCGTCATATTTTATGAACACAAGTCAATCCAAAGCGCGTGTTCAATAGATGCGTGTTATAAATAAATGTATGTAACGATTAAATGGAGGATTTGAATAAGAATAACTTCTTTGTCTGAGTTTTGTGCGTTGGACAACACTGCAAAGAGGAATCATTTTTTCATTTTCTTTTGACAATCGTGTTCACACATGTGCCAGCTATTGAACTGCAACTCGTAACTGCGTTCAGTTTTCTTCCGATGATTATGAATACGTTCGGCTAAAGCAAATTTTAGATGATCTTATCGTTTGTGTGACAGTTGCTATTGTACTAGTGTCAGTGACAAATTATTCGAGCACGTACGTCAAAAATTTTATATTCGTTTATGTCAAACATTAGCCTTCCAACGAGGTATTTGAAATTTGTTGTTCCTTTTGTATATTTATTTTCATAAATGAATTTTTCTCTTTATTTTTCAATGTTATTACAAATGCGTTGATTTTAGATTCTTTAAGGGAATATTTTCCACAACACCACTTGAGAAATTACTTTCGGTTTGTCTTTGAGTTCATTTTAAAAGATTCATAATATTTTATATATTCCTCTTATGAACAATATTTGTTTTTTTCTCTTTTTAATATTTCAATGAAGTTGTTTACGAAGTTCACTTTTGACAATTGGCGGTTTTGCCCAAGAAATAAGAAAAACTGTAGCGTGCCACATCTTACCATTAAATACTCTACACTATCTTTTTTAATGCAGTTATTCGCACAACGACTTTTCAAAATATAGTGCTAGAGGAGAAGTTGTCGAAAATGTGGTCCGATCCAAACCATTTTCAATACCGTTCCGTGTCCTTGAGCCAAGACAGGTCAGTGTACCAAATTTCATCAAAATGTCGTAAAAATTGCGCCTGCAGGTTGAACACAAGAAATTAGGACGGACGGATGGATAGGCGGGCAGATAAGAATAAATCGATTCAGAAAGTTACCTTGAATCGATCTGCGAAATAAAAGGTGAGTCTACCTCAAGTTCTTCGGGATGTTGCACACATTCATATAAACTTAATATAGGCCACAAACGGTACAGACTATAAAAAAAAATCAATAATGCAAAGTTTAACATGTTTTCGTTAACAAAATAAACTGCTGGGGGGGCTGGTTCCGATTTGACGTAAGAAGAATGCACACCAATCTTATCAAGCTGAAGTTTGAAATTAAAAAAAAGATGAAAGTTCTTTACTTTTTTTTTTTTACCGTGACTGGGTTAATAGAAATAGAAAAATAGATAAAAACATAAGATAGATTTAGGACCACAGAAGAAACATTCTTCTGTTACCTTACACCTGAGATGAAAAACATTCAGCCGAATAGGATGAAAGAGAAGAATCGGCTCTAAAGAAGGCGAAGATAATTCTTTGGGGATACAGGGGGAATCGTTTTCATTGATCATCGCCAATAAGAAGAACCAGCAACGACACATATTATCAACATCTACAGAGCAATGTTCGAATTAGAAAAGTGGTTTTCTGATGAGAACAAAGCTTCAGTTCCAACTCCAGCTATCTACATGGCTAAAATTAAGGAGTGAATGTTCAAATTGCTCAGGCACCCAGCTTGCTAGACTTAAATGTTGTGGAATCCTTTTAACCACCTTGAAAGAACCGAGCGAAGGTAAAAGATTTACCAACAATGAGAACGTGAAGCCTGCATTTGACGACCCTTTTGAAGAACTTGACGTTAACTCTCCATTGAAGTACACTAATACCAACAGTGTTCTCTGTTATGATTAAATCAACACCGCTTGTTTTTTACTGTGCGAGGTTTTATTTGGTCTTGAGACTTCTTTTGACGGCTATCCAGTTTCGTTACTCAATCGACTCTCAATCCTATCCTTACGTAATTTGTGCATGAAATGGCCAACTGAGAACTAATTCAAAATTATTAGCTCATACTAAGTTAGTTGTATTCTAATTAATATGTAAATTGCCTCAAAATGTGTTTTTTTCATTTTAAGATGTGTGATGACTATACAGCAACTCCTGCAGTAACTAAAACACAAGTTATATCTGAGCATCTGAAATAAAAACAAACAATGACACGCGTCCACATAAATAGCAGAGAAAAAGAAAAAAAAAAAGATCATCACTTTAAATAAATAATTTTTTTCCAAATTGACTTTGTATTGTTGTAAAATGAAAACAACGTACGCACATGACGACAATAAAACAAAAAATTATTGAAAAATTTATTAGGGAAAATAATTTCATAATTCTTAGGGTTGTTAAGTGTAGACTTTGGCGGTTCCATGTTGTTCATATTTTCCTTTTGTATAAACCTTTTTTTTTTTTTTGAACTGACAATGTGTTAACAAAGTATAAGCGGAAAATCTCTAAGCATGTGTGTATTACACAAAAGCATATGCGTTTTCCGTTTCTGGTTCAAAGATAACAATCAGTTTTCCTTCTCTCTGAACTTGATGCGGTGGTTGATATCATAACTTTTATTATTATTAATATGTTCTGTGTATGTGTGTGTGTGTGTGTGTGTGTGTGTGTGTGTGTGTGTGTCTACAACAATAATATTGTATAGAAATAATTTTCATTTTAGAAAATCATTACATTATTAATATGAGCCGGTTGTTGGCTTTTGCGTAAACATGAAGGATAACAGAAGGCAAGGGCATCATCGTCAATAGGCAAAGTGATGGCACGTGGCAGGAAGGCGTTATGTTTACATATTTTGTTGGCGCCCGGCTGGTGTTGTCGTAGCCCAGCCAACATAACAGTTAACAAAAAAGCATTTTCGTATTTTTTTTTTTCTTTTTTTTAAAGAATTCTTTAAGCAAAGTTATGTTTATGAAATAATGTTTCCTCGTCAATGTATAGGGTAGAGTAAGCACATTGCCTCATAATTTTATGGCAGCTAATGTAAATATTATTTGTTTTCCTGCTGCCTGTTTACGACTGACTACTTGTTCATTATTATGTGCATAATTTCCGTAATCGCTGAAACGCTTATTTCGTCATTCCTGCATTAATTTAGGTTGCGTTGGGGTGGCTTTGTGTACATATATATATATATATATATATATATATGCAGGACAAGTGCAAATTTTGGGTGTTTTGCGCTACCCATTGCTGGCTGCGAGAGACTGGGAGAGATTTGCACTTTTCCACAGAGTAATTATTAAATGAAAGCTGCTTTGCAAATATTTGACAATTGTAACTTTTTAGTTGACTGTTGTGTGCGCGTGTGTATATGTACATTTATTATATGTTTGAAATAAAGATTAGCAGCAAAAATGCTTTCAGCAAGCATTCACTTTGATTTATAACCATGAGAACGAAACAGGATGTACGCCTTGCATAAAATATTCATAAAAATCTCTGCCTGAATATTAATAAACGGAAATAATAAAGCAAGTTATTCGATATTAAATGTGTAAATGTTCTCATTATTGAATGTTTGTATAACGACAATGATAACGCAAGGGAAGGCTTTGTACTTTTCTAAGCGGATGATCATATTTCCACTGTAGATCATAAACCAAATGCTAAAGGGAAACTATTTAAAGAATAATTTGTATCGATAATTTTATTTAGTTTTAAGCAGAATTAATAAAAAAGAAAACCACTTATGGCATAATTCATTACGTCGCTAAACGATTTCAATGGACGTAATATAAAATGTTCTTGTTTTGCACGATAAAATTATGGCCAAAGTAGGGAAGACGATCAACAAAAGTTACTCAACAAAATATGCGCGAATATTAGATAAAAAAAAAAAAATTCTTTGGCAAAAGATTCCTTGAGCTTGACACATAGGATTTTTCACAATTTCCGTTGTTTTTTGGGTTTTTTTTTACCGAGGTAAGTTGAAGCCCAGCTTAGACATTTCGGTATATGAAGTTTCGATACTCTCTGCTATGAGTTAAGCATGGCTGATTTTTCCCAGTTAAGTGCAGGTACTGTAAGGGCCCCCATGGGATAGGATTTCACGAGCGATAAGCAAAAACTTCATTTTTTTACCGTTCAGAATAGAACTGTTCTCATCTTATGTTATACTATGGACGTGTACTTCAACCGATTTGGTTCATTTTCTATACCAACCTGCGTGCGTTTCTCTCTTTGTGCCATATTTGAAGTCAAAATACTCATTTTGTGATCAGGAAAATGTTTACCGAAGACAGACAGACGTAAAATGACGAAATCAATTCAGAATTTGATGCTTATTACGAATAAACACACAAAGCTTATAGAGCCTGCTTTTGTATGTTGCAAACGCTTCGTCGATATAAATATATCCAAACACTTGGGACCCGCTATTTTTGTAGCGAATGTTCATGTCTATATGCGACCTCTCCACAAGCGTCTATTAATTATTTTGGTTTCCCGACGTCAACCAGATAAAGTTATCCACTTATTTATTTTAATAATTAACTTCCAATTAAAATTAAAGCTTAAAAAAGGGGAGGCAGGGCCTGTAGCTACAAGGATTTGATCCTCTTACAAATTAAGTATTTCTCTCAATCATATACGCGGCTTTGCAAGTGTTTATAAGTGTGTATAAGTATACATAGCATACAAGCATTACGTTATTTTTTACAATTAACATAAAATACCGCAATAGTTATTTAACAGCAGCCTACTTGTTTATATCCATTTTTTTTTCAAAGTTTTATTTCATATTATTCTGGCCAACAACACATTCGTTCAGACAATGGTAGTAACATAATAAACAAATCAATGCAGAGAACGAAACCATATTTCTTTGGAAAGCATTTTAATTTAACTTTCTTTCAAACAATTATTGAACAATTTATTGATTTATTGGTTTAACATTGCCAGCTACAAAGCACACAACGAATGGGATTAACGAAAATTAATTGAGAAAACCACGTCACAATAAAAGTTGAAATATTAAATGCAACCGGTCTAAAAAATTAATGCATTGTGCGAAGAACAATATTTACTTAATTTAGCTTAAAGTTTGGACTGTCGGTCCAACATGAAGCGTACTTCTTCAACGTACTTCTTCCCAAAAATTTGGAATCACCAGTGAAAAAGCTATACGAACTTTGGTGGTTAGAATTTATCGATGAAGGGCAGGTCTGTCCATGTTGCGGACTTGCATATAAGCAGACCACAAGCATTTTTTAATCGATCAGGAAATCGTTGAGCCAAAGTTCAGCTTTTTATCCACGCTATTTCACAAATAGAGGGAGTGCAGGCAGTCGATAGTTCTAGTATTAAGAGAGCAAATTATGAAGAATGATATAATGGTTTGATTTAATTTTTCAGATTAAGTTTGCAATTTGTTTTGAACGTCTTTGCCTATTTTTATTATGACCTTATAAATTTGGCAAATTTGCAACATTACTGACTTTATCCTTCCTGCCTGTCGATAGGAAACTATTAGTAGCATTAAATTTTAAGGCAACTCCAAAATATCACTTTAGCAGGTTTGGAGGCGTTTAAGACCTACGTACATGCTTTTGTTGGGCTAGCTAATCCCTGAGATGTGGGAGAGATTCTATATTTTTGGCTCATTGGCACGTACTTACCCTTTAACGAACAAACGGACGGACGTAACCTACCCTTGGACCGAAGGGCCAACCCTTATGCCCATGGGCTTTTTTATGCCCGACCTGCCTATGACCTCTTTCGGCCCATGATGTCTACAAGAGACCCCGAAGTTGAGTCCGAAGACCCCTCTAATCTACTCTTCTTTCATACCAAGAAACAAAAATTTAAGTAGTGATTTTTCTTCTTCTTATATTAACATTTTACTCGTTTATTTTCTTTAGAATATATGTACATATATATATATATATATATATAAATTTTTTATTTTTGGCAAATTATTACAAATTTTTACTGAATTTAGTGAAACTGCACTGATCGGTGTGTTTATCCGCGCTCGTGCAATTGATAAAACGGTTTACGCTATTTTAACATTTTCACTTCGAGATTTGTAGTCAAGTTTTTTTCTTTTACCCCAAAGCAAATACAAATTTTTTATTTGAGTTTTTCTCGAAACTATTAACGATCATCTTGGGCATTGGATCATGAAACAATATTTAGATTTCCATAGGGTTGTTTTGTAGTAGCACAGACAAATGTTTTTATTAAATAATTACTCAGAACATAAATTAGTCAAAATATACGTTTGTTTGCTACAAAACATTTGAAAAGCAATAAAAAATCTCTCACCCTGAAAATAAAATAATGTAAATAATGGCCATTTGTCTCCTATTTGAGTACATAAAGTTTATCCTTTTGTTTTTATTATAAAAGCAAATAAAAATGTAAAGTAATAATAAAAACTAATCGCTCACACATCTACACAAAAGATGATGATGATGGCATCGTTCAACGTACCGCGCTGCAGACATCTTTAACACACGATCTTTGTGTTCTTGGAAATTTTCACATTTCTTTCCTCCACTAAAAAAAGAAGTTCAAGATCAGTTTTCATTTATCATGTGTAGTTAGTTATGTGTGTTCTTGAACATTTTCTTACCCTTTTCCTTCTAATTTTAGATAAATAAACGTTTGTGTCTGCAATTAGTGATACAATTAGAGATGTAAAATGTTGCATTTCATATAGTTAACGTATTGATTCAGTGCCCTTTTACAGAGTTATTTGAAGTTCATCAAAATGTGATATCATCTGATAAAATTTTTTCTTTCTTTCTCTTTGTGCTTTTATGGGATTTTTTATTTCACTCTTTGCATGTTTCGCTTGCTTTCTTCTAATACAATTTCCCCTAAATGCTTTCTTGGAGCAGCGATTGCTCTGGAACCAATGTTTGCAGCGGCTAAGCCATTTTAAATCGATAACCGTCAACAACATAATATAGAAAGATCCATATGTTGTTATCTATGTATAGTTGTGAGTAATTATTAAAATGAAATTTGTTGTTGTTATCCTTTAAGTGATTCGGAAAAATATTTGGCTTTGTTGGAGAACGAGAAAGTCGATTACTTTACAGATTACTCTACAGAGCATAATTATTTTATCGAGAACAGTAGAATTAAATAGATTCAAACACTCAGTAATCTCACGAGGGTTTGCTTCAATTTGCAACTTTTTTGAACTTGAGATTTGTTTTATGACAGCATAATAAGGGATGCATGGCATACATGTTGACGATAGAACACTAGGAGGAGAGGGAAATTGGCGAAAGCATGATTAAAAAAGCGAATGGATGGACTGAGCATCTTCGGGGGCGATCTAAGACGCAATTGCAGAGAGCGGACTATGATTTGGCGGCTGAAATTGAAAGACGACGAGTGATCCGGCCAACGAACAACAACTTAATGGACGAAGAGATGGATAAATAGAGATAGGAATGAGTAAAGAGACGCATGATAAGAAAAATGGGAGCTCGCATAAATGAAAGAATACCAAGGGCCTAAAAACCGAAAGATGGATAAATGGCGAGGCGAATGAAGTCTTGATTGCTTGAATGAACGAGGGATGTTTTGACATACATGACACACATGAGTAAATCGAAACTCATACTAAGGTTTTCCTATTACCGTTTTGAAGCCCTTTAAAAGATAAACAGAATGTCTTTGGATTATTTAGTTATTATCATTAACTCTTAAGCGTATATGTAGGACAATTTGGGCGATATTTTTCAAATCTCGTCAGACCAGTAGATTAATTAGAAAGTGGTGACACCGACCTCGCTTGGCTTTTTCTGCTCAGATTGTACTTAAAAAAGGGGGAATTTAAACTGAGGCGAGAGTCATTACTTTTATGCGTGTTTTCCTGTAGTAGAAATCGTTAAATGAATAGTAGGTGGGTGAATAAGTGGCCGCGTGTTTTCACGTTTTTTGCACTTTGGATACCGTTCCTCACTAGTAGTGATTTAACACCGTTATCCTTCGAATTAAGCAGTATCACAAGCAATCGTTTCAGCCGTCCAAGCAAAACTCTCTAAGAACTCTGAGACCACTTTCTTATTTGTTATGTGAAAAAAATTCGTTTACACTTCAACTAGGCGGATAGCAAAAACTAATCCGTTTTAAATGATTCTTAAACTATTTCAATATAACCGCCTACCTAAACTCACCTCTAAAGTAAACAAAAATATACCGCAAAAATTTACAACACACCTAAGATCAGTGTACTCGTCGTCTATAATGCTGATCCTTCTTGGAAAAATGAAAATATAAAATAAATGATGGATGGTCTCTTAAGCACATACACGAATACATACAAATACATGCAAAATTGAGTTACGCATAGACACCCAGCTGGACAGAATGAAAGAGAGAGAGAGAACAATTGTACAAAAGTAACGAACAATGAGGAAAGGACACGGGTCGTATCATTTTACCGCATATGCCAACAATTATGCCAGTGGAATACCGACATAACAATAGAAAAAACAAACACAATCAATCGGTAAAACGCATACAATTTTGCAAACTCGGCAAAGCACGCAGCAAGAAGTACGCGAAAGATAGTGTTAGTTAGTTAGTGTGGAAAGGAGAAAATTTGTAGAGAAATTAGTGCAAATTTTCATACCACGGGTTTATAAATCATGCAACCTGAGCTAAACAGGTAAGCGATTCCTTTTAAATTTCAATTCTTGTTGTTGTGTATTGTTTTAATTTCTTTGGCAGCGTGAGCAAGGCTTTGGTCACAGAATAGCCTTTTGAAAACTTCCAGTCAGTTATCTCCTCCTTACTTAGATGCAAAATACAAAATATTTTGCATACTAATTAAATACGGTTTAGTTATGATCCTTGCGATATGTATATATCCTTATGGTATATATTGGAAGATCAAGAACGGCTTAAGCTGCACAATAGGAAAATGATTTATTATCCGCTTTCCAAACAGAAAATTCTTTGTATTGCAAAAGACATTTACATGGATTTACAAATTTTGGCATAGCATTTGAAGGATTTTCAACAATTACTCTTTTAAGGCGATACATGCAAATGCTGTTGTACGCATTAAAGAATGTATACAGTAATACAACGGATAAGTTGTAGGGGCGTTTAATTGTTTTTTTCTTTTTTTTGCCTCACATGGCGATCGCCGGCGTAGAAATTCCATGAAATCTTTGCTTTCATGCATTTCGTCATGCATCGAAAAAAAAAAGAAATAATTTTTCATTCGTAATGTTTAATTGCAATGAGTTTGTTTAAATATATTGATGCTTTGGCATGAAAGGAGTAAAATTTACATATTAACAAAGCGGCAAGTTTCTTAGGAAATCATTCAAGGTCAAAGGAAAGAAATTTACATAAGTAAAATGTTTGTAAATGGGTTAATGATTTATTTGACCTTAAACACACACATTTCAAATTCAAACCTACGGTTTGTTGAAAGAGTTGCATGTATGTGCAAAGAAAATGTTACTCTAATCCTTGTGAATTTTTTCTTAGATATGCTAAAAGTCTGCCATGTTTTAATGCTTGCTGCTCCTGATCAGCATGGAACTTTTTCTGTTTCTCTGCTTTTGGAATACTCGAACTCATAAGAATCGCAATACTATATTAAGATGAAAATTAACATATTTAAAAATAAGATATTTGGGAATTAAAATTTCGTGTTATGCGAATGGAGTAAATTCCAAGCTACGTCAAATATTGAACTTAGTACCCTGGATATTTATCAGAGTCCCGCATATCCCTCGTATAAAGAAGAAAAAGTCTTTCATAAGTCTGTCAAACTGACTTACATAATTGGACATATGAAACAGTTACACATCAGATATTACTGTTGATGAAATTGAAACTTTCAGTCTGCTCGCCATTGACTGTTCAAAAAATATAGCAATAAAGCTTAACTTGGCTACTCCCCTATAATTGTTCATATCTTTTTTTGACACCATTTTTATCCAAAGCCGAACGATACGGCTCCATTTGTGGAGGGCTATTCATAGATGGGACAATACGCATAGCTACAGTTGAACAAAATTTTCTTACTTATTTCTCTTCTTCATAACGCCTCGATTGCCGATGCAAAATAATATTTCAAGGACGTTTTTTTGTCGCGTAACTTTTTGAAATTGGGGCATGACAAGGAAATCGAACCGTTCTTTTAGCCACTTCGGCCACTTTTATCGCACACTTGATCTTTAAGAAAAGCACAGACGGTAGATGTGTCCTTGAAGTCCAGTTTATTCGAAACCGACCGGCAACAGTACATTTTTTCGTGCGAATTGCTTCATACCACTGCAGCAAGCACTCTTCGTGGTTCGTGGCAGCCGGGGCAGGGCTTACCGGTGAATTGCAATTATAAAATTTATATATAAGGGATAGACACGTACATACCGCACTGTACGCTTGCTTTCCTTCCAATCGAATCGGAATGTTTAATATGTTTTAAATGAACACTTGATTCCTTTTTAAGTTCGCACTTATTAACGTCTACTCTACGCCTCTTAATTAAATCAAAAAACGCTTCAATTAATGACAAAAGTGTGCTATTTTATAAGAATGATATGAAAAAATAATAAAAAAAAATTATATCGCAATTATTCATGTATAGATTGTCAAGTGTTTAAAGTCGGAATTATCAAGTAAACGCATATAGACACAAGCGCAATAACGCACATTTACGCACATTTTCAAACATGATTTAGTAACAACAATAAAAATTAATGAAAAAAAAAAAAAACTTTTTACGCGACTTTTAACCAGAGAGCAGTCCAGGGGATGGTGGAGATTGCATTGTATCGCAAACCACATACTACGAGTGTATATGAAACACATTAACCACAAGTATGTAAAATAAATTTTTCCTTTTTTTTTCAAAATTTTGCCACTGAAACATACATACATGTATAAGAAAATAGTGTATCAACATAAAAAAAGTTACGCAAATATACATTTTTTCACCCCACCATTTGCATGAAATACTATGCAAAAAAAAAATATTTTTTTTCTTTTTATTAATTGAGGAAACCAACAATAATTCACAATGATAACCAAGTGCCACTCCAAAACTTATACATGAGTAACTTTTTACGAAAATAAAAAAAATGTTAAATTAAATTATTTGCAGTCAATCGACACGGGAAGTGGCAATCGTCGCAATTATTGGGATAAAGAATTTTTTCCTTGATTGTTTCTACTTGAGAGGAAAGACTTGCAATAAATTTGTAACGAATTTTGAAAGCAATAAAGTGATTTCCTGTACCCTCAACCATTTGTAATATGGAGAAAATTCGTTGAAAAATAGGCCGCAAGTTGGTCTATATAACTTTTATTGGCCTGAAGTTTTTGATCGGCTTAGCTATGGGGCTTTCCCGCGCAGTAGTCTTTTCATTACTGTGTTCGTGTCTTCATTCCGTGTGTTCATCATTTCTCGCGGCTTTCTGCTTTCTATTCTAATCGCTCGGGGATCACTTCCGTTTCTTCCGACGTTGGGAGTCTTTAACCTGTAAAAATTTCAAAATTGGGGAGTAATTAACTTAAACTTAAGTCTAAGATCATCTAGTTCACTTTCAGTTTTATATATGTATACCGAACTCTTTTTCTATTATAAATTTTTTTTCTTTTCATATGATCAGTTACTCAGAAGTTTCCCCCTACATATGTAACACGGTGACGAGCAGAAAGGAGAGAGGAACGTGAGACGGGGAAAGGCCGCAGCCTAGTAGGTGCTTTTCCATTTGTCACTTTCCAAAAAAAAAAGTGAGCCAACGAATGGACGGAAAAGGATTAGTTGACGATGCTAACACATTATCGCAAGAGGGAAAAGTTTGGTTGTCCGCTTTTCTTTTCGTCGTCTCACGAGCAAACAATCTAAGAGGAAACAAAACAGTAAATTGGAGAAAAATATTACGGGACGTTCGAATATTTTGCTCGGAAAAAACTTAGATTCGTACGACTTATTTGATTTTTGCAAAGCTATCGTACAATCCCATTATTTATTTTACATCAAGCGAGCCGAAGAGAAAGCAAAGCAGAAGGACCAAGTGTGTTGACTGACGAACTGACTATACCCGGAATTCGTTCATTTCCTTTTAACGCCTCCACCTCGTTATCAGTTTTGTAAGATTTAATCCTTGACTCAAAGTATTTGCTGGTGGGATTGGTTACTGATGGACGGACTATTCTAGCCGGACAATTTTTTGGTTTTCGGTAAACGTTATATAGTAAGATCAGGACATACTGTCTATTCCATATAGTTTACTTTTCAGCATACAGTCCAATCCGCTGTCTTATAATTATAGAAGTTTTGCTGTAAAACACAAAAAGATAAACGTTTTTCTTATTATTGGTTGTGCCAAACAGGTTCTTCGTGCTGGAATTGGTTCGTTTTTCAAATTTACCTGACGCTTTCATTCTTCCCGGAATCTCGGGCGATATAGGTTTCAGTTGCAGCAGGGTCCAGTTATCGTTCATTGTATATCAGAGTTTAAAGAGACGGACGGAAACGGAAGCAATATTGCAACTATACGTAGAAGTGTTGTGTACGGCCGGTACAAACTGATACTATTTGGGGTCTCTAATAAATAACGGTAATTAGAGAACATATCGTTCCACAAGTGTCAATTTATTTGTACAATTAATGTATGAACCACGTGAATGTAACCACGTCGTATTTAAACCAACTGTTAACCGTTAAAGCTTCTTTAGATTCGTAGATTTAACTAAACATACCGGGGGCTATGCTTCCTCATGTTTGCAATAGTTTAAGCGTTGAGTCCCCCCGACTCGGCTATGCAGACAGATTGAGAGTGTGCCTCCGCGCTAGATGTGTATATATGTTGTTTCTTTTCTCTTCTTCTTCCCTTCTTTATTTTATACATAAATTTTGTTTTTATTTTTCTTTGTTTTTTCTTTTCTTTTTTGTTATATTTAAGAAGAGTTTAGTCGCAATAACTAGTATCAGATTTATTTTTAAAACTCTATCTAATTCGGATGTATGGTTATGTTAGCTGAATTCCCGTACGTCCGTGTAATGAAATGATTTGTCTTTCAATTTTATTTCAGTAAAAGTAAATTAAAAAGATATAAACTTTTCCTTGCTAATAATAACTAAAAAAAAAAAAGTTACTCATAATCGAAAGGGAAACATTAGCAAACAAATTTTCTGTTAAACCTGAGAGCATTTCCTGGTATATATATATATATGTATATATATATATATATATATATATATTTTATTGATTTATATATGTTCATGAAATTGATTTGTCAAAGTTTAATAAAAAATATATAAAGACTTCTTCAGTCAGTCTTTTACTCTTCATTCCATAAATATTTGCGGTAGTTGACCACCTACAGTAGTGTGTATACGCGGTGAAACGATTAAATAAACATTTACCGCACACATGCTTAAA
Organism: Glossina austeni; assembly: GCA_000688735.1. Lineage (NCBI taxonomy): Eukaryota > Metazoa > Arthropoda > Insecta > Diptera > Glossinidae > Glossina > Glossina austeni. The sequence continues at coordinate 110,548 of KK502493.1, read as the reverse complement.
AATTCAATAAATACGTACACGAACGACGACAATATTGGCCCCCAAAATACAATAAAATAGAGGAAAAAAAAAGAAGAAAAATAATAAAAAAAAAAAAAAATGTAAATAAATAAATAAATATATAAATAAGAACCCATCACTACTAACTGATTCCGAAAGTATAAAAGTCGTAAAATCATCATCATTATCAACATCATCGAGGGGGAAAAAAAGAAAAAGAGCAAATTTAAAAATTATACACAAATAAAGTAAATGTGTTTTGATATCTACGGATGCTTCGTATAGTATTTGTGTTGTTTCATTGGAAAAATCGTAAAAACACACCATGAATTTCTGAAACTTCTCAGAAATAAATCAATCAATTAAAAATTTTATGAAGTTCCCGCAAACAAATACCAAAAACTCCAACCAGTTAAAACAACAACATAGCAACATAATAAGCGATCACATCTCTATGTGTATGCCTGCGTCTATGTCAATGCATTTTGGCCATATGAAGCCAGTCAGACAGACAAACAGACAAACAGACATTCAGAAACGAAAAATAAACAAAACGAAGCAAAGTTTCAATAAAAGTATGAAACTATACATCGGCAGCTCATCATATTTTATGACTTACAAGCGATGCTAGCCCTGCTATCCATCCATCCATCCATCCAGCCATCCATCCACGCAATGATGTTAATGTGAATCATGATGAAAACAATGTCGCCAACCTGGAGCCCCGCTATTTAAAAACTATTCTGGAGAAAAAACCAAAACAAAAAAAAAAAAAAACAGAACGCAGCGTGTGTGTGATTGTTCTTCCTTTTTTGCGCTACACAAAACCAGGAGGAGTAATTAAAATTTCAGCTTATATCTAAGAGAGAGAAAAGCTTATATACGCGGGTATGTGTGCATTTTTGATTTTTCTTTTTTGCTCGTGTGATGACTTCTTGTGACTGATTGACAAACTTTGTCAAAAATGCTGCTACTCATCTTTTATGCTATATGGGCGACAAGCATATGACATTTTGACAATTGATATGCGCCACTCAAAAACCTACCTTTACTGCATCAAACTCATTCGTACGATTGCACTTGTTGTTGTTCGTGTTGTTGTTGTTATCGTTGCCATTCTCTGACCACATTTGACAAACTCACTTGTCGCTCTTTTAAAAAGGAATACAAAAAAAAAAACAAATTTTAAAAAGCAAAAGAAAAAGAAAAACAAACCTCCGTAATCTACTTTCGATTCCTGCCCATATATACACACACATAACATATATATATGTATATATGTATATGCTGCGTCAGCACGCATACCATTGCAATGCGTTTCTTCCTGTGTGCGCCAACAATTTAAAAATTCATTTTGGTATTTTGAAAATTTATTTGTGTGTCCGCACGCAGCACAGTCACAATCAAGAAAGAGTCAAAACTGATATTAAACGCAGCACATGATAAAAAACACCAAAGGCATCATCATTGTCATCATCGATGTCACCGCATTTCAGTTTAGTTTTGATCAAATGCATAACTTATGAAATTTTTATTCTTTCTTTTTTATATTTAGTTTGATTTAATTTGCCCGTGAGTGACTGGCCATCGGTGAAGCGCAGACTTGACAATTTGTTTCTCTCCCAAAAAAGGACAAAATGCCTAAGCGCCAGACCAAATGTTCAAAATTGAACGAACACTAAGTAGCAAACCTGCACATGTGACGGCACAGAGTCAGTCTGTCACATTTGGTGGGCGCCATTCATCTCCATAATAAATAAATTCGTCAAATAATATTATACACGAGTATTTCATATTTTTTTTTTTTTTTTTATTTTCTTATTGAACATTCATTCCTACGTGATTGTTTTTACTTCTTTTTTCCTAAATTCTTAGCAAAAAGTATTTTCAAATTATCTAAATTTGTTTTTGGCATGCGATCCAGGTCCCTATAATATTGCTTGACCTATCAGTGCTACTGTGCAGGCTGAGTAAAGCAAAGTAGAACGAGAAATTTCACTGAGCGGGGGGGTGAATATATTTTAAGAAATTTTCGATAATTCAAACAAATAAATAGAAAAGAATTATTGTTGTTTTTTGGTTTTTTTTTTTTTTTTTTTTAATTTGAAAAGAAGAAACAAAAACGTTACAATGGGACACGGTCCAGCATTAAATGAGCTACACAACTTCGCTTAATACAGGTATTCATAAAACGGTTTTTGAAAAGAAAATGTTATATGGGAAGGGGTCGAAAAAGTGGTCCAATCTGAACACTGAATTTTCAATTGCGTTCGCCCAAAACAGGTCAGTGCACTAGATTTTATCAAAATATTTGAAAAATTGTGGCCTGTAAGTTTAACGCAGGAATACGAGACGGCCAGACGTATAGTCATGCCTAAATCGATTGGGATTGAGATGAGTTTATCTCAAGTCCTTCTGGATGTTGCATAGATCTGCATTTACTTAATATACCCTTGCAGGGTATAACAAATTCTTTTTACAGATAATGGAACTGAATTTACGCGCTTTATATTTATAAAAACGATATCAGCAAAAAGGTTTTAATGGCAGTCATATATTTTTAAAAATTGCCACTAAAAGCGAACACAGAGTTTACACAATTATGGCAATTCTACGAAAAAAGGAGATTAAAATAGTCACGTTTGTTAGAAATGGATACATGACACGGGCATCACGAAGTCTAAAACATGGAGACGGAATTAATTTTAGGTATTTAAGGATGTTTTTATACAAACAAATATTTAAAAAAAAATTTGGAGCTTTTTTCAAAGTTCGGAAATTGAGACGGATCAATATGATGTGCTCGGTAGCTCTAATGTTAAATCTTACTTAATAAGAGATTATCTTTGTTCTTGTCGGAAATAGAACCTTTCAAATATTCACCTATAAGACAGAAATCAATGTTCTAACCATCCCCTGCACATACCTTTCTCTCCTTAATATTGATTGAATAAAATATATTTTTTTTTAATACAAGTGTTGTTGTCTTAGCTTAATTGCTTAAATGCTTATTTCAATTGTGGAAATTCAGAAAACAAGCGTCATAGCTTTAGACCACAAGTTCTTGTCGTAGCGAAGTTATTTCGTCACCGCATTTGTCGCACGAAGAAGTGATGCTTTGGTTTGTTGGGCAATTAGCAGAAGCCCTTAAGGTGCGATCTAAGGGTAATTCTCTAATTCTTAAAGCAATTTGCTCTACAAAAACTATGTTAACAAGCTAGCCAGGGTTCTCTGCAAGCCTTTTAACCCATTGTTCCATTGTTGTTGAAAAGCTTCACAGAAACACGGAGTAATAGTGTCGGTCGTCTTGAAAAGTTAATTTGAGTGCTAAAATATTGCTATCGGATAAGATATGAATTTTATGGCATGACCATTTCCCCTTTCTTCCCGAACCCTCTGAGCTGATAATGAATGTGCCGGCTGCTGTTACAATTATACCCGTTTGCCATTTCCAGTGTGCAACGCGGCCCAATCACTTTAATCACACATCCAGTTGAAGGTCGAAATTCCGCATTCTTATACTATGAAGGTGGACTTGAGAAACGTTCACGAGTATTGAGATCCCAATATATACGACAATACGAAGAACAACAAATGGGAAAAATATTGCAGTTGTAGCGTAGAAATTGTACCAGAAACTTAACACGTATACTTCGACATTCCTCGACAATCCTGCTCGTTATTGCAGATGTCGATCTGAAATCATTGATATGGATCTGGTCGTAGCAGTAAGGTTGGTGTAAGAAAGGGATTCGCACTTCCGGCAGACGTAGCTTTCTTTGCTCCACAATGTCATATGATAACAAAGTTTCGGGGAGTAGAGAGACGTAGAAGCTGAGTTGGAAAAAAGCGACAGGAGATTGGCTGCGTCTATATGCTTTCCTCGGTTACCATAAAAGACAGAAATTGCACCAAAGATTTCCAAAAAGCTAAAAGCCTAGACAGGCATCAGACAATGCGACATTCGCAGAGATGACAATGGGAATTTATGTATTCTGACCTGACGATCATAACGCACTCGTACGTGGCAATATTAGACATTAAGAGGGAAATGTTTGTACGGCAAATGTTCAATAGGATCAAACAACCAGTACAGGAGTATCATGCCCGTCGTGTTCTTCTGACATTCTCGTCGCTGGCAACAATCATTGAGCTGCTTTGAGTACTTTCAGAGGCATGAAGTACCTCTGCAAGTAGGTAGACAGCGTTAACTGTCTTAAAAGAGAGCGGTCCCTTCCGCCGCGAAAAAGGGGTTGCAAGCAACGGAGAATGTTGAAGATTCTCTCTCTTCCCTTTAATACCCAACTATAGAAGTTCGCAAAGAAGGTTTTCTCTGTTACTTTACATCTGCGGCTATGAAAAAGGCTTTATTTGCGAATAGTGACACCATTTTAGCAAAGTTGTGCCTTTTTCTTTTCTTTTCATATCCTAGTCCTGGGAATTAACCCGTTGCATTTATTCAAACTTTTCATGCGTTGATAGTAAAAGAAAGGAGACGGACAACCATCGACTAAGGATATATTTTCCGCACTGCATCTTTGAAGATTCAAGAATCCTTTTTGTTACAAACTGAATGGTAAAATTAATATATTTATACATATGTTCGAAAGATAAGTATAAAAATGTTGAGACCCATAATAATTTTTCAACAAGTTAAACGATAATAGTGTCGCCAAAATGTGGTGCTGTTATCGTCTACATTATTTGATGAAGGTAAAGTCAGAGAAAGTGTGCGTGTATTCCAATGAGCGTGCATACGATTCATTGATGAGTTTCAATATATTTTTTCCTCCTTTTCGTCTCATTTCATAAGGATAGAAAGGAATATTTTAGATGATACGTGTGCGTGCGCATGTGCATGTGTTTTCTTTTTTATATTAGTGTAATTTTTTATCCTCAGGTAACTAATATTCTTATAAAGTGTAAAAAATTGTTCATATGCATGCATACGTGCATGTATGTGAGTGCTTGTGAGAGTCGTCGCTTTCTAAATTCAAGACAGGATTTTTACAACAAAAACAAACGACAGCAATTATTTCTGATATTTATAACTTCGTATATGAGTTGTTGACATTTTTGTTATCTGTTTATATACTCGTTTTTCATTTTGTCCACAGACTTTCAATTCGAATACAGTTTCCTTCGATTTCATTTTCAAGACTTATCTATACGGTATTTTTTTCCCTCTTTTCCCTTTTTTGTTTTTCTTGTACCCTTGTATCCTGCATTACATTGGCGATCACATTTTATGATCATTTTTATATGTTTAGTAATGAAATTCAGTGTGATTTAGATCGATATAAAAAATTAAAATTTTATATTGATTTTCAGAGTTTCCATTTTCCTTTCCTTTGTAAATGTTTCTACTATGCCCTACACCACTTCTGGTTGCAATGGTATATTAAGTTTGTGAGTACGCTTACAAAACCCAGAAAGACTTGTTTCTCCTCTCCACCAACTATAATGTTTTCAACTGTTAATCTTTAATCTCATCACTGCTTCCAAAAGAGCTCATTGTGTTAAATGGCTCCCTCTAGATTAATGGACCAAGTTTTGATTTTGAATCTCGGAAATATATAAATAATTTCATCATTTGTCATCTTCAACCTGGGGACAAACAAGAACATATGGAAAGAAACTATAGCTGTCTCACCAGAAATATTAAGTATATATTGCTTTGGAGGACATGTCGGTCAATTATTTTCATGCTTTACATATTTTATTGGATTCGTAAGGCATTTTCGACAAATTGTAAATGTATAGCAAATCATCTAAGAAGTAGAGAGGAGAGGTGAGTAACTAGTGCGTTGCTATTTAGGTAGACTTAGGTGTTAGTATAACACTTTTGAAAAATTCACGTTTTCATATACGTTTTTATAACTTATTTATAAAATGATCCCCTTCGCAGGGCTACGATATTACTGAGAGGATCGGAATATGATTGAGGGAATGTTGTTTCTGAATCGATATTTTTCCTTGACAATCGATGAGAAAAAAGTTGGATGACACATCAGGTTATATAGTTAGTTGAAATGCAAAATGTGGCTAAATGTCATGTTAAGCCGAATACCCGATTAAAGCTCGAACTGGGGGACCCCGAGTGTAAGTATGCCTACAATGAATGGGCGTAGGCATTTTTCAGTGCGCACAGAATGGCGCGACGGAGGTTATGAACACCTAACTGCTGGGCATAGCCGTATGGACAGTATCGTGCCGGCTGTTCTTACCCCAAAATCGCGGACCACTATATTTTAGAAGTGGTAGACAGTCCCCGCTTTGCTCAGACATAAGAGTTTGGTTTATACAAAATCCAGCGTCAACCGACCGAGGTCCTCTAAGTATTGGAATGTCTTACGCGCTGGAGACATTATCGTTTGCATATAACTCCACGCACTTAAGACTTTCGCCTCATTAACCACAACGGCAGATGTGGACGTTAAATTCCAAAGGTATCCATATTCAAATCGGGATATATGCAAGTACTGAAAATAGTATCATAAATGAAAAAAAAAACATCAAGCAGACCATTTTGAAATTTCATATATTTGCAACAACATTAGCCCGACGCAGCGGGCCAACCCGTTCATTCATGGTGAAATCGCTTAATAAAACGCAAACAAAGGTGGATATAATACACAACCACAGCACCTTTCGTAGAAGGCGCATTTCCTGATTGGTTCTGATTCTTTTATCCAATCGATTTCGAAATTTTACTTATTCTTCACATGTAAGACTTGGTTCTCACCTGGCGAATATTGAATGATTTTAAGCCAACTGAAATCAAGTTGAAAAGTACTACCGAGGTTAACGTTTTTGTTTTGTTTTTTTTAATTTTATTTGAATTGATATGATTTTCTTTCTTTCCTTTTTGATATGGACTTTACATGGACTAGATCAAAGAAAGATGGCTTATGTGTCCAGATTAACGAAAAATTATAACACTTTAGTGTTACAAAAATTTCATAAGTAGGAAAAAGAGCAAAGAATTAATAAAAAACAAGCATTCAAAGTAATAACGTTGCAAAAAAGAAGCAACAAATAACGAAAGTCGTAAATTTTAGATTTAAAATATGTAAAGCGAGATGCCTGCATTTTTAATGAAACAAATTAATTTATGGTCTTGCAATTTTAAATATTTTTGTTGGCAATGGACAGAACAACAATAACAAATATACATTACATAACATACATGAATATTATATCTGTACTTCGATCTAACAAATCTCATTGAACCTTTTCTGCACAGCACAGTGCGTCATCCTTATGGTTGATTTACTCCATTTTAGAAGAAGATGACGCATTTGCAAATATAAATAAAATCTAAAAGACTTTTGCTTCGGATTTTTCAATGCAATATCGCGATAAAAGAAACGTAGTGAACTATCAGTTAGTATCGTACTTGGAAGCAAGCGGACATCACCGATATGTTCGTGTCTCTTTTTAAGTTACTTAACTGAGAATGCTTTAACCTAAAAAAGTCTATTTAGGATTTCTTGTAGCTGACGAAGCAACATTAGCCACTAACTCCCACCCTTTAATAAACTACTTTGGTGACCATATTTTTTTCTTGCATTTTCTTCGTATTTCACTTAGAAAATAAACAATATTGACGCGATGACAAACTTAACATATTATAATTATAAAAACTCTTCACTTATATATTCGATTTCCTAGAATCCTGAAGATAATAAATTACGATTTTAATTATCGTTTTTAAATTCTTTAACAATTTAAATATCAAACGTTTTTCATTCTACCGCTTTTTCCACCTTAAAAAAAAAAAAAAAACCATAATTTAAATGCGTGCGTACATGCCTTTTTCCCTACGCACACAAGCAAAACGGATAAGCAGACAGAAAGACGTTTAACGAACAAATAATTCAATTCTTAATCACGTGGTGTAAGTAAACTTTGAGAATATAACTCTTTTAGAGTTCACAAGAAAAAAATATGTATTCAAAAGTAAATTAAATGATGAGCCATAATAAAGTACAATTACAAGAATAACAATAACAACATCACGCATACATACAATGCAGCAACAAAATCAACATAAATAAAAAGAAAGTGCTTGCCTGCGTTTTTTTTCGTTTTTAATGGCGATGAATAAAAAAAAAAACATGCTTACAAGAGCACAAATTACCTCGATAAGTGTGAACAAGAGAGTAAGCGAAATATATCTATATATTTGAGAGAGAGAGAGAGAGAAAGAGAGCCGGAGCTCTAGCTATGTGCGTAAATAAAAAAAATACATTAAAAATAAATAAAATTAAATAAGCTATTTCTATTTATATATATATTTATATATATTTATATATATATACATTTATATATATATATATTTATATATATATATATATATATATGAGAGTGTGTGTGTATATGTCTAAAACCCCTTTAAGTAGACATAAGCACAAGCACTCATATCGTTTTTGATTAAAATTCAAAAATTGTTTGACTACTAAA
>KK502493.1:69602-101982 GCA_000688735.1 Glossina austeni | reverse complement strand
TATATAAATATATATTTATATATTTATATTTATATATATATATATATATATATATATATGAGTGTGTGTGTGTATATGTCTAAAACCCCTTTAAGTAGACATAAGCACAAGCACTCATATCGTTTTTGATTAAAATTCAAAAATTGTTTGACTACTAAAATGAAAAGGAAAGAAAAAATAACAAAAATATACAAATAAATCTAAATAAATTAAAATACAACACATCATGAACCAGCAAATAGAACAACAACAACGATAATCTAGACGAGTGCTTCTCTATGGTTTAATGGTAGTTGGTTAGCTGTTTTTGATTAGTTAGATGGTTAAAGCGACGTATAAAATAATAGCACATAAAATACCATAAATGCCTATAAAAAAAAAAAAAAAAAGAGTTAAAAACATACACATAGACACATACGTTCACACCAAGTGATAATCATAGGACACGTTTTAAATTAAATCATGCATGTTTAATATAACTTTATCATCGAAAACATCATCGAAATTTATAATTTTTATATTCTCAACCTCACACTGAAAGATGGGCGTATACTAACTTTGTTATATAGTTTGCCTTTAAAGTACAAACATGTACGTATTACAAAATAGTATTTAATATTGTTTGTTCATCACCTTTCCCATACATTTGTTTCCTACGGCTTTTCATTTAGTGTATCCGTCATCGAAATGTACTTCGACTGCCTTGTGTCATGTTGCACTCACAAATTGAATGTCGGATGCATTGCAAGCAATGCTTCCAATAGTGGGCTACACATTGCTTCAAGAGTGGCGCTCGAATCCTGCAAAAGGGTGTGCAATCGATAAATTCAAATCGTAATCGAAGCACTTACGTCAAGTCATCGTGTTGTCCTTACGCCTTGGATCTCTGTATCCTATTGATACCAAGGTATTATGAATTGTAGGCGATGTGGTCTGTATTTTTCACACAAATGCTTAAACGCTTACTTATCAGAATGATTATTTCGACGATAAATTAGTTTTAGTTCAGAAAGTTGTCGAATCTGAAAATGAAGTTTGATAAGAAATTTACGATAATTTGCAAAAGTAGTTCAAGCGTGCGGCGTCCGATGATCGATATTTAAAAACTGATAAGCTTAAAAGCCAAAATGTCATTAACTCATCATGAACTGACTATGTAGTAAACAAAAAAAGCTCATCAGAAAAAATCATTTCGCTTTTTCTTAATTTGTTTTCTTAAACTGTAAACAGCGTTCTGTCCGATACACGGAATTTCTATCTGCTTAGTAGGATTTGTTATAAAAACGTGTGTACGGGTTAGGGTTAAAGTAATATGGGAAATGAATATTTCATAAAATGATTCTGAATCGATAGGAATAATAATATAAGCTAAGTCCACCTTGAGCCCTTCTGAGGCTTACATATGTCGACACAAGCTTAATATATCCTGAACCGCAAGTTCTATAGAGTATCAAAGGATACTTTCCATGGGGGGGATTGAAAAAATGTGCTAAAAATTCTTTGCTTTTCTGCTAGCTATGGCATGTAATAAACAAGCAAAATAATAAATTTTGCAAGAAAAATTAAAACTTCTCTCCCATCAAACCAATAGGTAAGAGGTAAGGTTGAGGCTATTTAAAAATAATGCTCGTTAGGATGTAAAATTGGGCTAAACTGTGCTTACTAAGAGTATAATCCGATCACCGCAGAGTTGATTTAGGCTACTTAAAATAAACTAAACAATATCTTCTAAAGCAGGATGGATTTGTTGCCTTCCTTTTGTACCTTACGCCAATTGTCCGAGAGCGTATATTATGTTTGTCCGAATGTATGTAACATACAAAAGGGCCTAAGATAGAGCTAATTTCCAGAATCGTTCTAAGCTTGTCCGTCCGTCGGCCCTTTCATTAAACCGATCGATTTAGAATAATTTTCTAATTCGATTGTTTGTCGGTCTGTCCATCGAGCGTCCGCCCAGGTGTATTTGTTTCACAGATCACAAGTTTTCTAAGCAATCTGGCGAAATATGTTAAGGTGACACGTTTTGATCTGAGGACCAATCCTAATGAAAATGGATTGAATCACTTACAACGTTTCCTCACATAATTTTTGTGTTTAGATAGAATTTGGAATTGATGTGAAAAATTTTGGATGGCATGGGGCAATTTTTTGAATCTCCTTCCATGTAAGAGTTTCTAAGGAAAGCAACATTGAAAGTCTATCGTTTAGAACTCGGTTGTCAAAAGACATCTCATGAAAAGTAGGCCTTAAGTAGGACATAAAGGATCCCATGGAATGTATGCCTTTATATATTTATTTTATTAGGAAAATTAACGAAAATTTGCGTTACGTGAAGTAATGTACGCTATTTAGTATGTAGTCTTGTTCATTTGTAATAATTGTAGTTGTTGTTATCTTTATATGAAAATAAGGCGTTTGGCACCTAAGCAGGAAAACATACCAACAGTTGAATCAGGCGAAGTGGTGTAGGATCTTGAATGGTCGATATTGCTCTACTGTAATATTTTAATTTGTTTTTTATGCGATTATAAAATTCGAGTAGCAAAGCATTTCAAAGTTACTATTATTCGCATGGTTAGCTAACGTCGCTTCCATTCAAGAGTATACAGCTAGATGTCCGTCCTCCCAAATACGCTTTAGCTAATAGATATCAACGAATCCTTAGCTGATCAATTTTACACATTTATATTTGTTTTTAACATTTGTTAACTAACGGTTACTTGTCATTGGTTTCGCTGAAACGGCTCTTTCAAATAATAGATCATATAGCAGAAGAAAGGTTTTCTTGACATTTGAATGTTGTTTAAGGCATTTTCACAAGCTAAATAGTTAACTTTTATGATTATGTGAATTTTCATAAATAGAAATGAATAGCAATTAACATAAATTTCTTATTTTGTATATTTTTTTTCGATTGCAATACTTTTTCTAGAGCATGAAATGTGATGCATAATAATAAGCAACCTTGAGCAAGTGCGAAAAAACCTTTGATGTTATGTTATAAATTTCCAATAATTTAAATTTCAAGATTACTCAATACATTATATAAGTACGTAACTCATTACCGATATATTTCACATCGCCATTAACCTTGAACGAGAAGAAATACTTAAGTATTAGCCAATGAATGCCTGAATTTATTCATTTATATTCAACCCTTTCAACATCCTTAGAGATATGTCAGGTCTTGCGCATATTACAACATTTTCGTTTATGGACGGATTTATGAGCCGATCATAAACAACATTATTTAAAAAAAGAAAAAGAAAGAATAGGTTTAAAGAAACGCTCGGATATAAGTTATTGTTTAAAATTCTATTTTAAGATCCTTTACAAAGACCGGCGTGGTTGTCGTAAGCATGCCGAAGACTGTGGCCGATAGGAGAGAAAAAAGAAAAAATAATTTGTAAGTGTATGCGTGAATTTTTCACCACTTTGTTAAAGTCTTATTTAATCTTTAATTTCTATTCTTTCTTGCTTTAATTTCAAAAAAAAAAAAAATTATTTTAGAGCGCCTGGGTTTTAGTTACATAAACAGTATACCGCTCTTTAGGGATTTTGAGGTTTCCTTCTGTCGCAACAAACGTTTTTTATACGGATGAAATTGTTTTCTTGATTTTTTTATTTTCTGTGGTAATATTTTATTTTCATTTTCATTTTTTTTTATTTTTTTTTTTTATTTTTTTTTTTTGAATATCTGATTACAATTGTGAAGGAAAGAAGAAATGTCATCACACACCGGTCCGGAAGTAATTCTCTATTTGTAATTAATATTTATTTCACATTCTCAATATGTCTTACGTTAGATATTTAATGTGATTTTCGTTTGATTGAATTTAAGCCTTTTTCATGTATTTTCTGTTTTTTTACTATACCCTACACCACCTGTCGCACAAGGGTGTATTAAGTTTGTGCGAATGCATACAATACCCAGAAGGACTTGAGATAAGCCCACTCATTATTATACCAATCCACTCAGAGTCACTAAATGGATCGATCTGTGCCTGTCTGCGCGTCTGTCCGCCTTGTTTAGTTATAAAATTTTTTAAAGGACACACAATATTGTCCTCGTTCAAAAATACTAAGTGATTGCACTTTTCTTTGCCTATTCATTATGTTCTTGTCCGCAAATGTGATGTATATTTATAAATTTCAATTGTTTTATTTATGCAATGTTAGGAAAAGCGTTGATCTTCGTTTGAGAAGAGGTTAAGTCGATAGAAACTGTTCTGAACTACTCTGATAATAATAATAATAATAATAATAATAATAATAATAATAATAATAATAATATTGAGTAAAGTGCACCTTTTTTTGTTCTATTTTATATGGTAACGATTATTGGAAGGCACACATTATCTCAGTTAGCTCGATGAGGATCTTGTTCTAATTTACGGCTTCTGCAATACGTTTCCATAAAACGTTGTTCAAGCTAGTTCGTCTCAAGCCTGAACTAAAAAAGCAAATATCAATAACCGTTACACATATATATGAATATGTGTATATATAAATATATATACTTTATTATTTATAGATATAAACATAAAAAGCTTCAAACTAACACAAATCTAACTGCTTCTATCAGAACATATTATCTCGACCACAAAATCGGTAACAACTGTAGTAATTTGTTATTATGGAAAATGTATATGTATGTAGAAAATTTGATTCCTGTCCGAAAATATGATATGCATTCGAAATCATGATTATTCAAAAAAATTTAAACTCCAAAATATTTATAAAATGAGGCGAAACACAGTGTTTTAGTTTCACAAGCATGGTGATGATAAGAGACTCACATTTGATTTATCCATTTCCATTGCTTTTGAACTTAAGTGCATTGTAATTATACTTGCTATATACTATTGGCCTCCCACTTGTTTTGCTTTCCATCCTTTTTTCTTTTTGCAAAAATGAAATTATTGTGATAAAGATTCGCCATTTTTTGAGAACGCTGGGTATTACGTACATTTGCCTATATTAAGAGATTTCTTCAATCAATCAATTTTGAGTTATACAAAACTATTACCGCGCGATAGTTACTGTCTAGTGATGTAGCGGTATAAAAAATAACTCCAAATAATAATACTTTTGTCCATTTTCGATTTTCAATCGCATGTAGACCAAATTTTCAGACGAAAGGACTAGGTAGTAAATATATATATATATGTATATGTGTATCGATATTGATTATGTATACGTAAACACAAATATATACATATAAAAGGCAATTTTTAAGGAATTTTAACGTCTTGCTTAACATTTCTCTTCTTATTACATCCTAACGTTAACATATGCAAAAAATTAGAGAACATAAAAATGTCAGTTTTCAGAAAAATTCGAAAATGTTATTAGCGTAACATTATTTTATTTAAGGTATAAGAGTTTTGCAGAGAAAAATAATGTTAACACGGTAAGAATGTAATCACTGAATTCTCTGCGCTAGCAGTCGTAATAATAAAAGGTTGAAATGAAATAGCATGCTACGGCAAGAGATAGCATTATTAAACCTGTTTCCTGAGAGTTTGCCCCAAACAATTTTTTTCTTTTCATTTTGTGAGCTTGAAAATTGCGCACTGAGACATGAAAAAAGAACACAATATAAAATAAGAGAGCAGGAATTAAAGCAAATAGCGAAATGAGAGTTTGAATATTGTGTATAAAAAACCATTTCACTCATAACGTATGAAAGCAAGCACATGTACGATTGTATGGCTGTGTCGTACGAACGTAGAGAGATTTATGAAAACAGTATGGTGGTGGTTGAGCTGTTGAGCTTGTGTTTGAATGATTTAATAAGCAGTGTTATGTTGGTATAGTGCTGCTGTTATTATGATTATGAGAAGCAATCATAAAAAATAAAGGGAAAAAGGAACCAAAGAACAATAATACAAACATGAACCTGTACATATGTGTGAGGAGATGAAATCGTGTAAAATGTGTTGGAATATGATGGAAGATATAATAATATTTTTTATTATACAAGCACAGGCAGCCAGTCAAGTCAAGTCAACTCATAAGAGCAGCACCAGAATTCATTTATCAAAGGAGTACGGTGGTGGTGGTGAAGGTGGTGGTCGTATATGCTTATGATGATTATACAGTGCTTTTATTGTTGTTTTTGCATTATGTTATGTATATTTGTGTTATGTGCTGGGTATGAAAAAAATAAAAATAGGAGGAGTATTATGATAACGTTATATTGTTGTTGTTTTTGTTACTGTTCGGTATGGTGGTTAAAGTCAAAAACTCAAAATGAGCGAATATGAGTGTATTTGGGTTTGCATTGCTACTATTGCTGTTATTATTATGTATTTGGTGCAGTCAGTCTGCCAGTGAATACATATACACGTAGATATATCAACGTCTTCTTTTACAATTTATGAATTATGTAAAAGAATCTATATATCTATATATATATATGAGAGCGTGTGTGTGTGTGTGTGTAGAGTATGCATGAATATATACGTACATATGAATCAAAGCACATTTCGCGTTTTCTTACTGGTGCGCATAAGGTGACTGGCTATTAGTTTCTCCTGTATTCTATGAATTTTCTTGTATACCTATAGTACATTTTTCTACTTTCTTTCGTTGTTGTTGTTATTGTGGTTCGTGTTCTTTTTTATGATGGGTTAAAGTATAGTGCGGTGCAATGTGAACGCCTAAATTTTTGTTTTTGGTTTTTATACATTTTATGAGACTTTTCCTTCAAGTGTAAACATATGGTTCCTTATGCTCGTGTAATTTTTGTTTTGTACATAATAGGTGAAATGAGTATTAACTAAGGTAAGGTATAAGCAGGTAACAGAAAAAGTTCAACCATATGACATAAAAATCTTCTGTTGCATACAATCTTGCAGTTATAAATTAAAGTTTAATACTTTAATAGCGAGCGGGTAAATGTTGAAGATTTTTTTCATTTAATTTAAAATAATTTATAAATTCTCTGATAACCGTATCCTTGACGTGTTTATTTTGAATGATACTGTAAAGTATTATAGAGGTTTTTCCCACAATATTGGTTTGTTGATACAGAAATATATTTATCTATAGGTCATTGCTATAAGCATTGAAGTTTCTCTGCAGTATGGGTTTTTTAAACTTATCCAAGGACAGCTACGTTTCCTTATGAAATTATGATCGTTTCCGTTAGCATTTAGAAAGATATTTGTAATTTAGCCTCCTCCGCCTCTGAAATTATTTGCGAAATTAATTATAAGAAGCCGAACGTTTTTCACAATTTTTCCGAGAAACGAAATTGTTTAGAACCTAGAACATGTGTAAGATATTTTAATCATATTTCTATTTTTCGCAGAATTTTCGCAGTGACTCAGAGTAACTCGGTTAAGTGAACTATTTTGAATGATTTCAGAAAGTTTATCAAATATGCAGTCCTTCCAGCCTTCGTATACAGTGGCATTTGAGGTCTAATAACGCTATCTTCCATTTCGATATCTATACTTCTCAGGATCCACAACTAAAAGAAAGGACTTAAATTATGTAATCACTAAGAAAGGTTCTTTTCAAAAAATTTGTTAAAAAAAGAAGAATTAAAGGGTGGGAAGAGAGACACATCGTCCCTCTTTGACGATCTAAAGCAGAACAATGCAATTTAAAATTACAAAGCATACAAATTATCTATTAATTCGTCATTGGAACATTTCACTGCATTTACCACACTTGCATGCTTATGTGTGTTGATTTATTCCCTATTACCATCTTTCGTCGTTCTCGATAATTATAAAAGAATATGTTTAGTCAAATCGTCAAAATATATAAAGTAAAATTTATTATAATTCGAACTTAAGCATAATGATTAAGAAAGTGGGAGTTACCTTAAGCCTATAGCAAAGAACTTCATAAACGAACTGAGACATACAGCGAATAGCAACACATGAATATCCTATAAAAAAATTTGCAACAATAGCAAACAACATGATGAACGGAGTTCATAATCAATAGTATAGAACAACAAAAATTATTAACAAACAGCATTATGCTTAATATTTTGGATGTTTGTGAGAGTGAAGTGCAGATGCCTACATATAAGACACAAATCAAGAACATGTTTATTGAAGCGAAAATGGGTAAGTTAAGAAAAGAAAAAAAAGAAAAAAATACAGTAAAACACAAGAATCGAAAAGAAAATAAAAATTATGAAAACCCCCCCTTCCAAAATAAAAAGAGTTATCTATAGCTTACATTCCTAAGAGAGGAAAAGAGATAAACACAACGGAACCAGTTGCTCAAACCAGCCACGGCATTATATGAATGAATTATGATCAATTATTAATCGCAGATGTAGGAAAAAATCATAAAAAATTTCAATGAGGAAATATGAGAAAGACAGAGAAAGCTTAAGACTTATAAGTGCAACGTGAAAAGAGAAAAAGAGAGAATACACTTAAGCTTATGGCGGCGTGTACATGTTAAGCAAAACGAGAGAGTTTGTTTACATACATAGATAATAATTATAATAAAATATGATGATTTTCATATATATAGTAAAGCTAAAAAGCAGTTGACAAAAAAAAAATGAAGTGAGTAATAAATTGTTGTCATTTCCTATGTATAGTAAAATATGAGAGCAAACCATATGTTTGACTATAGCAACGCAGCGAGAGCAAAAAACTTTAAAATAGAGAAAGAGAGAAAAATTATGAAAAACAGGTAACATTAACAAAACAAAACACACATAACTAGATACATGCACCTCTCTCTCTCGCGTAGTGCTTATAACTCTTCAGAGTGTGTTTGTTTGTTGAACTATTCGAAAAAAAAGGGTGTGAGTATGTTTCGCTATATGATAGGCGAGAAAAAGATAGCTTTCATAACTGTTGAGATGGCGCATTAGAGGAGCAACAAAGATGGCAGCAGTTATTAATAAAATTATGATGTTTTGAGATGATGCCTGTGTTTTCCTGCTGTAACGTAGCGAGTATTCGTGTGCACACGCTGACAAACCTCATGGCGAGATAGAGAGTGAGAGAGAGAGAGAGAAAGACAGAGAGAGACCATGTAAAGGAAATAAGAAACAAAGAGAAAAAAATTATCATATTATTGTTGATATATGAAGGCTATAGGAAAAAGAAATGATAGCATCGTTGTGTTGTGTGCGTACGTGGAATAACAAAAACAACAAATAAGAAAAAATGTACGCATAACACACAACTCAGAACGGTAACAGCATACAGTCTACAGTACGCAAACTGGTTGGTAGTGGTGGTGATTATAAGGCTTGTGCCTTGTAGTGAGAGTTTCGGTAGTGGCTGGCGGTATTAGCAGTAGTTGTTGTAGTTGTGTTAGTGCCTAGAGTAGCAATAAAATACGTTGTGTGTACGCTTCATATATGAATAAGCACTCGGCCATACAGTAAAAAAGACAAAAAATATATTTTTGTTTGAGTGACTTTTCGGTTCGGCGTTAAGTCTCAGTGCAAATTTGACGCGCGTGCTGAACGTATCATATGAGTAATAATGTTTAGCACAAGAATATACGTAAATTTATAATTCGAAAAAAGCGGCATTTTTCAAAAATACGAAAAGTATGTAACATTTCGTTAACTTGCAAAGATTTATGTATTATTTTAATTAAGAAGACAGCAACAAAAAAAAAAAAAGAAAGCAAAAAAACAGATAAATAAATAACTTGTACTTAATGTAAGAGAGATGAAAAGTGTTTTGTTTTAGGAATTTTAGACAAATGAAATTAAAAAAGCCGTCGGTTTCGAAAGGTAAACGTAAAAAGTATTGATAAACATCAATCATAATTTAAATGAAAGGCATGATAAAATTATCGTTTGGGAGAGTCAGTGTGAGTGTAAAAAAGTGCGTTATTATTGTTGTAAGTAAGGGCAGCAGCAACAGCAACAGCAACAGCAAAAGCAGCAGCAGCAACAACGGCAGCAGGAACAACAACAGCGTCTATTAAAGCAGCAGCAGCAGCAGCAGTAATAGGTGCTAAATCAGTAACAATAACAACAACTCAATGAAAAAAAACTTTTCTCTGCTTTTACATGCATGTACATGTATTGAAATACAATTATGCACATATAAACACGCATATGTACATATATAATAACATCGGCCGTTGTATATGGATTATGATGAAGCAACACCGTATCGGTAACTGTAGCTGCGTATATGCGAATACGAATGCACAATATAAATGCAAACAAGCAAACGCACATCATCGTCGTCATCATGATATATCAATAATTGCCAAAGAGGCCTATAAATGCGAGATCGAGCACTCTGGCACTGTTGTTTGTGTACATATGTAAAGACCAATGCCGTCGCCGGTGTTACAAAAAACAAAACAAAAATGACAGTTGTAAATGAAGCCCTAAACAGATCAGAACAGCAATTTAATAATAATTCATTATTAATAAATAATAATTTTACATAGCAGCAATAATAATATAAACAAATAAAAGAAATTCAAAAACAATTTCATGTAAATTAATTAAACAAAAAAACAAAGATGTTATAATGAAAACTTTTGAGTAGAAAACAAAGAAAAGTTTCACCAAAAATTTATTCACAATAAAAAAATAATTCCGTCTAAAAGCAGAAACAATTATCTGTTTTTCGTTACGATTTGCTTTTAACATGTAAAAAATTTGCAATGAATTTATCATCGCTGTCATCCATTGTGTAGCAATAATTTTAATAAAAAAAAAAAAGATTATTTTACCAAAATTTTTTCTTAAGCAATTGTTTTCATTTTTTTTTCGCTAAAATTCATAACAAAAAAACCCCAAAAATTTGGCTTTGTTGTCGGTAGTGAGTGTGTTTTGCGAAATTTTTGGACACATATTTTTTTTGCTTTTTTTTTCTTATAAATTTGATAAAAATATATAATTATTTTTGGTTTACCAAAAAAAAAAAAAAAAGGAAAAAATTTAAGAAGCATCTGTTTATTGAAAGCGCTGCTGCTTGTTGCTCACTTTTCTTTAGATGAAAAATATTTTGTCAACTGTTTTGTGTGAAATGAGAAGTGATTTTAAAGATAGTCATCAAGAAACCATCAATAAAATGATACAATTTGGTACCGTCAAGTATGGTATTGTTAAGCAATTAAAAGATCGGGCTAAAAGTACAGATAAAGGTGAGTAATTACCTAGAGCTTCTTATTATGGCCATATTTTAAGGAAAATTTCAGTATTTGGAATTGTTTTGCTTTCATATTAAGCCAACAAAATATTGTAACTTAGTTGCACGTGTCACGTCTTCGTTTCCCCGTTTTGGTGGCTAGGAGACTTTCGCAGATAATTTAGGAAACGGAAATTCGTTTTTTCCAACCGAATATTTATGTAATGTGAATGATAAGGTTTCTCCATGGAAGGCTGACTTAGCAGTAATGAACGCTATTAACCGACTGGCACCTAACTGGCCAACTGGACTTAAATTGTAAAATGTATTTAATTTTTATTTTGCTCAACTTTAGAAAATTGAAATGTAGTTTTCTTTGATTTTGGATACTTTTCGACAAAATTTTAAAACTAAAATGACTGTCGAGCAATTAGAGTAAAATTAAGATTAAATGAAACCCAAATTGGAAAGATACTTACGATAGTTAGACAAGGACAGCGGTGGAGAGGCGAAGAAAAGGCCATATTAATAACGTACCAAAACTTTGAATGTTTATTCGATTACATCTCTTACATTAAGTTTATGATTTCAATGGATACTTGTAAGGATGAGATTCTATATATTGTAAAGAAGTAGAACTTTTCAATTATACGTCAAGGATATTCTTTTCAATTTTTAAACAATTATGGACCATATCGCTTACGACCGTTCTTAGGGTTCTTAAGTCTCGATCAAAACCGCAAGTCTTATTATCTACAACAATAGCAAGTACTTAGAACTTTCGAAAGTAGTTTAAAGTGATATAAAGAGAAAATGCGCGAAAATTCCAAATGTGCATATTCTTGGTAAGCGTGTTGTTGCTGGTTCAGGGTAAGCGTTTGTTGTTTGTAAGGTAAAGCACTTTTTGTGAGGAGTGTTTAAATATTGTTTTGACGAAAGGAGTAATCAGCGAAAGAAACCTTGCAATACGATGGAACTTATGGGTTTTGTGTTTCTCTTTAAGGTCAGAATTTTAAATTTTAATTTTAAAATATTTATATCTTTCAAAATTGCTTTCGTTTTAAAAATTTATTTAAAATTTTTATTTTAAACTTGTTGATTTTCAGGCCTGTTATAAGACTAGCCTAAAAGATATTTCCTCTTTAATCATAGCTAATATTTCCGTTTGAATAAAAGTTTAATGTAATTTGTCTATTTGAGAGGTGTGCGTGTGTCAGTTTTAAGTTTTCAATAATTTCATAATTTTTCATAATTTTAAAATACTATTCTCTTATATCACTTAACTTAAGAAGAAAATGAATTTTTCAATAATATGAATCTTATTCTTCTTCTTCTTCTGCGAATCAGTAAATTAACAACAGATGAAAGAAAATCGTAATGAGTATAATAAAAGGAAAAGAGATTCTGCAAGCGTTTACTTAACCGTCTTACGGTTTTGTATAACGAATCATATCAGGATGAGACTGTCACTCACACAGTTTTGTTGTTGTTTATAGTTTAAATTCATTCGTGTAGTTTGTTTGCTACATACAAATGTTATATATAGGTCACATATATTTTGGAGAAATGCAAATATGATATGAAGCAATCAAGAAATTCACCTTCAAAGTTCAACAATGACCCAAACCCCAAACCCACCGCGGGGTCACAGTCACAATTTTACAACCTTTTTTTAAATATTACAAAAGTGAACTTCACTACAGTCTTTTAGTTCAAATTTATAAATTGAAAACAGTTTCGATTAATTCGAAGGTAAAGACAATCAATTTGTTGTTCTTTCTCTAAAGGTTCTTCTTGTTGCTTATACGGAGGTAAGGATTTTTAAATGTATTTTTAAAGGAGCAAAAAAAATGGCCAACAAGTTGAAGATGGAGGTTTTTTTTTTGTTTTTTTATTTCACTTGAAGTGCGCAGAACGACGAATACTCAAATAAATAAGAACAAAATGAATTCTCGGCCTAAGTTGCAGTAAAAAATATTGGTGGAGTTATAATTAACCGCAAATGCCAATGTTCGTTACGAAACTGGATAAATTTGAAGATCGCGATGATTATCGAGGGAAGAATGCCTTTAGGAGTAATCAAGCAAGCGATGGGATCGCAGCGGGAATGAGCTTTCCTTTTTATTAGTCCTAATCCCACGTGTTGTCATAACGAACCTTACCACGAGGAGCTTGACAATCGCTTATGAAAGTGATTGTAAAAATTAAATGTCTATCACACGATTTTCTTATAATCCGGAGAGCGAATTTATTTGTGATACATAAATTTTTTTCAGCATACAACCACAGGAGAGTTCTGTCTCGGACACAAACCGGCTGCTAAAGTCTTTGGATATTTCCAAGTACCTAATATAAAGAATTACAGTGACTATTATTGCTCCGTACATGTTTTAGTTTTGGCTGAAGCTGGCCCACCGCGGTGTGTCCATAGAATGTGAAGGCTTCTTATAAGCAATTTGATCAGAGTACGAGTCCACTTTTTTAGCTTATACTACTACTACATAGTACAAAGTAATTTAAACTTTGACTTTATTGTCAATCAGTAGTGACTTGTTTCGGATATATCGGTGGTACGGGACGCACCCTTTTTTGCTTTTTATCTTTTCTTGTTTTTCCTTTCATTCATTGATTCACATTTAATTACATGTTGTGCTTTTACTTTTCTAATTTTAGTTAAAGTATTTGTAGTATAAGATCTAGATTTTAAATCCTAGAGTAATTTGCACTCGGTTGATGGAAATTGTATATATGGAAATCCTTTGAAATAAATACTTTGTAATAATTCCTTCATTAAAGCTCTCATGAAAATTTTGCAATGAGAGAAAAGCTTTTGCTTAGGATTTTCTTATCATAACCTCCAATAGCCCATCGGCTATGGGCAAGAGATGTGGATTTTAATTTTATATTCTCTTTTAGAAGTAAAATTGTTATAGGAATAAGTACAAGTTGAAAAAATTAGCCGATTCTCCATCCTCATCTCTATATGTATGCATGGTACCCGTGAAAGTAATGCATATGTAGTAAGGTAATAGAAAGTTTTTCGTACAAAAAAAAAATAAGTACAAAATTTATATCTTTTCTTCAGTATTGTCGATCTTTTCTTTTCCAACTTATTTATGCGAGTAAAAAAGGAATACAACTTTAGAAAATAATTTCGCTTGGTTGCCTTCGCACGATGTATATATAGCAAAGAGTGTGTTTCGTTCTACAAACTAGGACAATTTCACTTCAGCATCTCTCCTCACTATCAATCGATATTAATTTTTTATACATTTTAGATCGCGGGCTTACAAATGTAACGAAAGCTTTTACTTTGATTACGGAAATTGTGATGAGAGCACTTCTACCTATCGAAAGGCTCTACTTTATTTCACTATTATTATTATAATTACTTTAGCCGGAGAAATAGATTCCAAGATTAAACTATTAAAGCATCAGCACATGTCTAAGGCTATCGACTTTATTGAAAACTCTACCGCACTTGAGATTTGATTGAACCTACTACGTTTAAATTGGTAGTTAAGGTCCTTTGCCTGCTCGGCCTATTTTTATTTTACAATCCCTACAAGTCGTAAGTTTCAATATGTTTTGGAATTGAAGCGCAAGACTTAGTTAGTGAGTTAGTTCTTAAGTAGTTGCTTCAGTTTCTACTTGCCTGACATAGGCTTTAATCTGTATCATGTCATTGAAAAAAGAAAAAACGCTAGATCGTTTACAATCGTCTCGACTTCTAACGTTAAAAAAAGACGGACATCTTAATCAATAATAATAATAATTCTTGATCGGCATGTAATAAATACAATACAATAATAATTGTTATTATAATTAAAATTTAAAAATTTTTTAAAGACAAATGGCAGTATTACAGAAATAGAAGAATGCGAGTATTACTTGCATATGGTTTCCAAATCTTTTGATAGTGATATTGCTAGCGAGTAATTCAAGCGATGACTCTGACACATGAGTTTGAGTTCAATGCAATAATAGAATTAAAAAATTTGTTGTCGAAAATATATCAGTTTCAACAGAAAGGCTGCCAACTTGAAGCGAATCCCTTCTTAGGCTTATTATGTTGGTATGCAAATATATAGAATTCGTGTAGCGCTAGTTAATCAGTTAACTGTGTCGACTTCTTGACTTGAGAACTCTGAACAACTGATTGACGACTTGAAAAAATGACAAAAGTATTGTTTAAAACACATTGTTATGACGAATACACTTCCATAACGATAAAATTTTATGAAGTTATCCGACAAGGACAGATGGACGGATGTAGATCTCCGCCGCACACAGCTAACTTGGTAGGACAGACAAGCAAAAGTATTAAAACGAGCGACGACTTATAAAATACCGAATTTCGAAAAGGAATTAGCTTTAGTTAAAGCTATGTAGAAACTTGCAATTATTTTAATATGATGTTTGTTACCAAAAATTACATCTAGATAATTTTCAAATTAACTGAAAAAACGCGGCCAGTTTTGCTTTTTCGCTGATCTTCATACATTCGAGATCAGTAATAACAGTAAGAAACACATTCTTTTAGTCACGCCCTTTTTTTTATTTTAAATCTCTCTTTTGCTTACATACTTTACTGCTTCTATTTCCTTTATGTTATTCGTTCATTTTAGAGAAAGAGGGGTGTGTAACTTGTGTTAACATAGCACTAAGGTTAACAAAAAAAAATAGTCTGCATACTCTACAGAGATGGGTTTGCCACACACAAGAGTAGCAAGACTTCTAAGGTGCCTTTTAATAAACTTATAACAATCTCAACTCCTTTTTATGAAATAATGTAAGATTTTTATTGACGTCAGATACAATGTGCGCAAAAAAAACCAAAGTTGCTATCTAAAATTTGAGTCTTCAAATCAAGATCCCTTAAGAGGTTCTCTACCATCTGATTTTTGAACCCAAAGGCAATGTTGTTGTGAAAAGTGTTGTTTTATAGCAACTAATTGCAGTTCGGAATGGATTGAAATAAAATCTTAAATTTAAACGAAGCTATATATTCCCAATAGATGAAAAACGGAGATATATGCTTTTATATATGTGCTTGTATATGAAAATTCTATATCCCCGTATTCGTAAATGAATATATGTATATATCGTAACATTTATATTATAAAATATATATCTATATATATTGATATGTGTATTTATTTATTTATTTATTTGCATATGCATATTATATATATACATACATATATATATATATATATATATGTATGTATATATATATATATGAATACATATAAACGATTATGCGTATATATATATATATATATATACATATATATATATTTAGGTTGAAAGAAACAGATGGGAACTTATTTATGTATAGATACAGTGACTAAAAGCTCATCTTTTTCTGCATATTTCTGCTGCTGGTTTAAAATGTATTTTTATACTTCTTCGTAATTTCTTTTTCTTACGACATAAAATTCAAACAAAAGATAAAAGGAAGACTGAACTAATAAAGGAAGAAGTGAAATGCAGGAAAAAAATAATTGAGCTTCCCAGCACTAATTTCATAGTAAGTTTCTGGAAAAGAGAAAGTTTTGCATGCAATGTTTTACCCAAAAATTCCTAGCGATCTTATTACAGACCCAATGAGAAACAACAGAGCAATGCTATCAACATGGCCATCTTTAGCCATATTATTGATTATGTGTAGATTATTTTTAGAAAAAAAAGTGGAAAAGATTTGTTCTTACTTTAAAGTAAGATAACATCCAATTGGGAAAAATCAATTTGTTAAGCCTTTCATTGTCATTATCAATCACACCGACAACCATACCTACACCTTTATGGCAATCAAGAGTGGAACTGATGTGAATTGTAAATCCAATAAGAGAATTTTTATGCAGAATTTTCCACAAATTAAGCGATTTTCATTTTCATAAATTAATGCTCATATATATGAAATAAAAAATTGTTTAATGTGTTTTTGTATGATTTGCTAAATTAATTTTTCATTGCGTTTTACTTTCCAGTCTTATAGTTAGATAATTATTTAAAACTTTGAAGGTTCCTATGGCTTTTTTTTACTTAAGAAACTACCGGTAAATTTATTTTATATGGTATTACCTTTTAAGATTAATATGCTACTTACTCATAATAGAAACGCACCATGTATTCGAAAAATATTTATTTCATAATAAACATTCGGTAAATTAATTTTTGATTTTATCAATTGACTTAATTGATTTTAAGTATCTTTTTTTTTTTTTAATATTAATTTAGAAATTATGCAAGATTTATAAAAAAAAAAGAAAACAAAACAAATAACAGAAACCAGAAAACAAACTAAAAGCCTATAAATGTTATGTTTATTAAGAAATTCACTTGTTGTGTTACTCATAATCATGAAAACAAAAAGTATGTTTTGTGAAATTAAAGTTATAAAAATCACTAATAAAAACGATTTTAAAATATTTTTAAAATTAATAATAATAAAAAGTTTTTTTTCTTCTTTTCTTTATGAAAATGATAGCCCGTACACCAGGGGGGCCCTATCAAAATTATTTACATATTCATCGCATTACATCAAAAATGACTAATATACAGATGTGCGTTATTAAAACGAAATATAAAATATACAAAATATATGTATATATACATACATACACGTTTATATACTTAAGGTTAATAATTGTAAATATATGTAACACATATAAAAGTATACGGCAGCAGTGAGTGACTGACTACATATGCTGTTCGTAGAAGTAAGGTGTTTATTAATGATTTTGTAAATTTGTTTCTGTCATATAAAATGAACAGCAAGTAAAAACACTATAGTAGGACAAGGCCCTTCCAGATATAGATACCGTGCACCACTGCGCTGAATACAGTTATTCATACGACGACTTTAGAAATAAGGTGTTATATCGAAGTGGTCGAAAAAATAGCCCCATTCGAACCAATTTGAATAGCATTCGCCTTTGGGCCAAAACATGCCACCGAATAAAATTTCAGAAAAATATTTCAAAATATGCGGATTGAAAGCAACACAACAAGATGGACAGACGGACAGACGGACAGACGGACAAACAAAGAAAGTGAATTTGAATCGAAAAGTGGGTGCGATCGTGGCTCTTCTTCTCTAGCTAATATATATACTTTTGTCCCGAAAGTGATGCAAGACATAATGGCGAAAAGTTTCTGAATATTTTCTCAGCAAATATTGTACAACACCTCGAGGAAAACGTTCCTAGGATTGCTAATAAAACAAAAAATTGTAGGCAAAGCTTCACTTCGTTTACTAACAAAGTCTACTGGAAGAATGACACATTCATTCCAACATTGCCGTAGCAATTTTTTACCTTTCTTATGGAACGATTTGTCCAACCCATCAAAATGCCCCTCAGCTTTGGCTATAAGGAAACTTTCTAAAACTTCGCAGATTGGCGAATTGGCAATTTCCCATAGTCTGCACATTTTTGAACAACAAAATCCTTAAAGTCTTTAGCTATTTCTGTGCAGGTGTCCTTCATCTTATTTTAGAAATTTCAATGTTACACTTATTGCAACGGAAAACTATAAGTTCGCATAATTCTATGATGACTATGAGGAAGTACAGTAATACATAATAGATAATAAAAGATAAACCTAATAGATATTTGAAATGTTTTATTTTATAAGATCATTCTACAATTTTTTTCCGTTTTTTTTTTTAATAATTTCAACTGGAAGCTTTAGCAGTTCAGTGCATTCTTATCTCTTCTTTAGTTGTATTTAAACTAAGAATTTATTTCATTAAAGTAAAGGAATTGCAATAGTAATAAGAAACTTCAACTGTTTCTCTAGGGCATATAAAAAATTAAGAAAAGTTTTTAATATTAATTCTTGAATGCTTTTGCTTTGTTATGTGTTCAGTTTTCACGATTAATGACATTTATTTTATAAGAGCTTGAAAAATAATTACTCATTAAATTATTATAGCAAATGCATGCAGAACGAAAGTGAAAGTGGACGCTTTCTCTGTAATAATTTCAATTGTCTTGTATCTGTCATAAAAATTAGTAGATATATTAATATATGTAAATATATTGTTTAAGTGTATAGAAGTGTTGTCCATCCTCTCCTGTAACGTCTGTGATGAATATTTTTCCGATCGTAAAAATTAAGACACTGGCTTGAAATTTAGCAAAAACTGAGAACATGTCTGCTTTCGGGGTTAACTGCTTACCACACTTCACCCGGAACAGACACACAACACAGGTTATTTTTAAGTAAAGGTGATGGGGCTTATAGCCGAATATACTTTTCTTACCTGTTCTTATGTGTGGATAGGTCTTTACGGTATGCACAAGTCTATATGCAAGATAATTTTCTTTTTTCCATATACTACGTATATTTTTAGCCTTAATTTTGTCTTTAAATATTCATATCATTAATCATAAATAGCACTAACGCATTAAGAATTACCGTTAATGTTGTAAACAGAACGATTAAGATCGAATTCTATATTTCTCAAAAGCACTATCTGATGTGACTTTAGAGAATTCAGTTGAATTTATCCAGGAATAATCGGTAAGACTTTATTATTGGAGAGAGAAAGAGAGAGAGAGAGCGAGAGAGAAAATTAAAAAGTCATATATTTACGAGCCTTTGATTTAAGTAAGTCTGTGCCATACATTTATGCGGCAAGACGAAGAACTTCTCAAGTACTTGAAAGTAATACAAAGTAGAGAATTCAATGGTGTGTTGTTGTTGGTGACTAGTGGCTGTGGGCTATCATATTAAGCGTATTTCAAGAGATGTGTACTGAATTTGATGATTAATACCTTATTTTTAGTTTATAAACAATATTTTTTGGACCGATTATGTGGTGAGTAGTCAAGGTTCACCTTAATTATTTAGCGTAAATTTTAATCATTAGTCATTAAATGCGAGTGAATTTTCTGTGAGATATCATACTACCCGTTACCGTTACCATATATCGCAATTTCTTTTTTTTTTAATAAATATTTTTTCGGGTTTCAAACTTTTTATCAAGTATCTCACGTTCCAAATTTTTATTCGCTTTAATTTAAATTTCATTATAATGTTGATTTTAATTTAAAGTGAAACATTATAAAGAAAGAGTAGCGGAGTAGTGGTAGCTGACACAAGCGAACATGAAAATGATAAATATGTAAAGTTTGACATATTTTAAGGTTTATAGATATCGAAAATTATATGCTATCGTTGGCATTATGTAAATTTCAAATAAATTATAATAACAATACTTGATATTCACTTAAAGCGTATAATCGAAGAAAGAGAGAAAAAGAAAAATTGTCATAAATGTGATGAGGAAATTTTGTACGAATCCATGAATATGCCCTTAAAACGAACTTCGATCATCAGTCCTTAAGAAAATTGTGCTATTAGACTATAATTTACGTGAGTCAGAATGTCTGTTTCAAAGAGAATTTTACAGTCTGTACAAAGACTAATTGCTTTATGTACACTTTGCGTATATTTCTGGGCTTTAAATGCATTTTTAGACCAAGTTGAGAAGTCCTCGCGCACACTGTTTTCATTCCCATCGTGGAAGGATCAGGATGTGACTAACTTTTTCTTTCATTTTTGATACCTAGAAGCAATCATAAATCATAAAGCATATATATATATATTTGATCAGCGGAAGGTTCTGAAACAATTTAGCCGTACCCGCTTGACTCGCTTCCAGCAATCCTTCGTAATTGGAATTGTTATGGTTACAAAAAAAATTTAATGAAAAGGGGAGCATTGTTGTGTATATTCTCATTCAAGTTCGATATGATACCCAATTCAGTAAGTCCAGAATGACTGTCGACTAATCCTTACGCTTTCAAACGAAATGTGTCAACATTTCTTGGCATTACGCTATGCACGAAATTCAGATTTTTTGCCTTGCGGAATGTCGCAAAATTTAGACAAATTTCGTTCGGAGTTTGGTGCTGTCTATAAATCGTCTAGATTTGCCAATAAACTAACACTACAAACTAATTGAGTGATGTGTAACGATTGAAATAGCTGTAGCAATACTTTAGAATGAGGAATTTCTGAATATTATTTTCAATATCTTGCAATCTATAAAAAATATTTATGTGAAATGTGTAAATATTAAACAGTGAACATCGGCTAACTTAAGCAAACACCAAGAAACCTATTGAATATCCTAGAATCACTTCCAAACGACTGTATTTTTCGTTTCCCTTGCTTTAAATGCCATATTAACCGTTGTTTCATTTGGTATGTGTTGCAGTATGTGCAGATAAATAATTGACCCCGATGTACAGAGTTTAAATTGTTTATAAATTAACACTTATACAAAAGTAATAAACCCCTAATAATGCAAAATTTCCTCAATACATTATATATATTTCTACATTCTTTACACACGACTTTAAGCTTTTTTTATAATATGTAAATTTGCTGGAATTTGAAAATTTTATGAGTTAATAAGTTATAAAAAAAAAAAAACTTTTTTTTTGTAGGTATTGGATTAAATTTTTCTCGTGATTCAAAACTCAAGGTTTAGTAAGTAAAATATCGTGGAGAATAATTTATTAAAAACAACTATAAACAAGTGAAACGAGTACAATGGGCACGGCCCACCATTAAATACCCTACATCACCTTACAGTTATCCATATACCGACTTTACAAAAGAAGACGTTATATGAGCAGCGGCCGGAAAGGTGGTCCACTCTGAACTGTTTTCAATAGCATTCGTTCTCGGGCCAAAACACATCAGTTTCATTAAAATGCCACGAATATCGCGGCCTGTAAGTTGAAAAAAAAGGCGGACAAGCGGACAGACAAGCTTCAATTAATTCGGAGAGTGATTATGAATCGATCACCATATCATATAGAATTTAAATATAGAGTTACCGTTAGTTAGTTCGAAAATCAGGGATTGAATGTAGTAATTATACGTATGCTTGAAGATTTCAATATGTTTTTAATTAGCTCTGAGAATTTCTGTAAATTGATTGAAAATTTTGTGCAAAAAATACTCAAAAAGCGAACAGAAAATTTCAGCATATGCGATATGCAAATATTTTAAAATTTTGATTTTTTCTTTGCTTACTTGAATATTTTAGTCAACGCGATTTACCATTTGATGATTGATTGATTTATTATATGTCTCGAGAGACATCGAGAATTAACTGAAAGTGTTCCTTCGATTCCTTTTTCCAAGATTCCTATTGCAATAACATCAAAAATGGTCATAGGGGCGAGCACTGGCAGAGGGAACAAATCATCGAAGTGATGACTACGGTATTGCTATTTTTCTTTAGGAGTTCTTCTATATATATTTAAAAGTTGTGATTACAGCTTTTCTTCCGAAAACGCATATGATTTGCACGCAACCTCTTTTTCCCGCCAAAAATATTTTTAATGGGTTATATTGTTGAAAGAAATAATAAGAGATAGGCAATGCGAACAAATAATAGTTAAAAACCCTTCGCTAAAGTGCTAGCCTAAGATAAAGATCGGGAATGCGTCCTTTTAATGTTATGCTGTGTGTTACTCTCTGCAGATAATGCTTTCAAACGATAAACTTAAAGAAGTACACCAAAAATTGGACTTGCTGCAGCTCAAAATTGTTAAATATAAAGCAGTTCTGGTTAACTCATATGCAGCTTAAAAATGATGCCAAGTTTCTCCTTCAAGCAAACGTGCGATTTATAAACGAAAACCGGCTGTTCACAAAAAAATATTTCCTTTCAGCAAACTAAAGAAAAGCTATGCATATTGGCAAATATATAAAAGTTAGGTGCAAACTATAATAATCAGGAATAAAATAAATTATATATACTTGCATATAGTATTTAGGACTCTAGGACAACATAAGGTATGCCGTCCAAGAAAAATTTCAAAATTGAACCAAAGTTGCTTAATTTCAATGGTTCAGTTGATTGACTTACACCAGCCAAATATAAGCAAAAGGCGCACAGCATGACAAAAGTCATTATTTTATACTTTTTCGGGCTGAGCACGCCCATATCAAAATTGGAAGAGGAATCGTAGCACTAAACTGAAATTTGCTGCTTTCTCCGCTGCAATTATCGACTATCCAACTAGAACTTTTATCCTTATGTCTAAAAATAGTTAACACGGCCTCACGAGACTAATTGCAAGTCGCATTTTGACCAAAAAATGAGAGAGAAGCAATAAATAGCGACGGACAATATGTTGAATAAAATACTTTTTATCATTTTTCGTATGATAAACGATTAATTTTACCAACAAAATTGACGGAAACCTTTTTAAACTCCTGATAATATGCAACTACAAGCGCCGACAACAGCCATATTCGGGGTGACGTCGCAGTCAAGTCACAAGTTAGGAAATTTGGTTTTCCGTCTGCTGTTCGTGACTTAGGAACCGTACTTAGTAATAAAGTTTATTTTGGAGAGTTCCACTGCCACGATGTACAAGAAAATCCACAACCCGATCACAACCCGGCCGCAACGCTAATGTAAAGTAGAGTACGTAAGAACCGCAACTATCAAGTCAGTGTTCGCGGGTTCAAATTTCAAGTGCGGAAGAGATTTCTTTGGTCGCAGCTATAGTGAGTGCTCAGTTGTTAAACGCATAAGACTTTAACCTCCACCTCCCTATTTCCTTCTCTTGCCTCTCTCCCACTTCACCATCCTCGTGTTGCACGAATAGGGCAGATCCCCTGAGTGGTGGCTGATACTAGAAAACAAAAGAACAAAAAAAAAAGTAAGAAATCTTAAAGCTTCACTAACCTCTTCACCCTTCGAAGTTGATACTTAAACACTAGCACACAAAGTAGGGCTAGCTATTAATTCCTTTATATGGACTTCATACAAGCAAACATAGATGCTTGCTTCTGGGGTTTTCGTTGCATGCATTTCTGGGTATTTCAATAAAATAATTCATACCTATCCACTTAGTTGCAAACTTATGTAATTTAATTTCAAACATAAAATTTTTACCTTAGCGTGCCACTACTTAGTTATTCTAAATACATAATACTTAGTTACACCGTGAAATACGTACTGTGTACAAAGTGTAATATTTAATAATTCATATGCATATATGCATTTTCATTCACGGAGGGTCAAAAATTACACAATACTTGAAATAAAAACACAAAGTTATTAAAAAAGAAAAATTTGCTTTCAATTTGCATACCATTATCATAACAAATAAATATTCATTATATATAAAAAGAAAAAAAAATTTTTTTTTTTAAATTATTTGTTAGTCGTCCAACAATTGAAACTAGAATTTAATCAGAAAAATATATATGAAAAAAAAAAAATTTTTTTTTGTTTAAAATGTTATTTATTTGAAAAAACTTCCTTTAATGTTTTTCGAACTGTATATACGTATGTATAAACAATGCAACGCATAGAAAAAAAAGTTTTAAATTTTTTTAAATCTCTATAATTTTATTAATAACATATTTATACATATTTTTGTATTTAGCCGAAATTAAAACATTAACTTATTATAAACGGGTTTAGGCTATGATTTAAATATACTTTGATTAACGCTTTATGATTTTTTTAATAGATCAAGCATTGCTGACAAAGCTCCTATTAAGAAAACGTGTTCTTTAAGAAAAGACAAAAAGATAATTTTGCGTTGGTGTTATATAGCGCCGAGATAATTAAAAAGTTCAAAACAGTCACTCAGAAGGTAAAAGAGCAAACTAAAAAATTTCAATTTGATCTACTGAATATTGTTCTAATATCCAATGCCTTCCTGGCGCTATACATGTGCGCTATACATGTGCGCTATACATGTTTAAATAGCTTCACAGAAGTTTTGGGAACCTTTCGGGCTTCTTTTTATAAATTCAATATGATAATCGTGACATGCTAAGCGAGTGTGAGCACTTCGTCATACGAATGTACATTTTTTTGTTTCCTATAATAAGCCACTCAGAGGATGTCAGCTATACGTGCGGGCACATTGGTTATCAGGAAGGGCTGTGCGAAGAGTGGGGTGACATTGTGAGGATATAGTTGGTGTCGCATATAACCTATACATACTCAAATATAATGTGCACATGCACAACTACCAAGGAAAAGTAATGAGCTCTATCGTAAACACTTGTAAAATAACACAATCTGTTGATTGAATACAACGCCTGAAGAGCAAAAGAAATAACAGTGAAAATGTTATGATATATGGGACGATATAATAATATTAAGGTCTAGACAGATACCCTACTTCTATCAATAGTGCTCTAATTTGATATTTTCTTGTTTGTTTCACTTCTTTTTTTTTAATATGATCAATCACTCGTAGGGAGGGTATGGGGTACAGCCTAATGGGTATGTGCGCCCAAAATCAGCAAGTTTTATGTTTTTACCGACTTTACTTAGCTAGACAGAAGCTTGAAATCATTTATGACATCGTAGACAACGAAATCGAATTTTCAATAAATTTGCGCACAGAGAGAGAAAGGCATGCTTACAAAGAGTGAATTATTGTGTTTTCTTCGATTGTCACAATATGATGCTTTATAAACAATTAATTAGCAATTTTGTGTGAGCATTGTGCGTCGTTTGGGTCCATCGACTGGACAACCCTTCGCTCTGGCATCACAATAATGCGCTTTTTTACACTGCATTGATTTCTGGAAAGGTTTTTAGCAAAAATGTGACTCGTCCTCCTCATTCTGGAAGCTCGAAGAACTGGTACAGGTGCATAATTTTCATTGGAGTGAAGAAGTAAAGACAAATCAAGAAAAATGTTTATGTAAATAACAATTCAAAAACACTTTTGTATGAAATATGAGCCAGACTTCACTTAGGATGTTGCGGATCTCAAAACAATACTCATTTTCTTAAGCCGATATGATTTTACTCGCTTTTGATTGCATTGTTTTAAATCAGAAAGTCTCGAAAACCTCTTCTTAACACTTTGTTTATAAGCTTAAGCTCCTGAGTTGAAACTTTTGTCTTTGTAAGTTTTTCAGACTAACATCTAATTGATCGTTTGATGAACACATGACGGACATACATGCTGATAGACAGAAAAAATAGGTATGGATAAGGGAATGTGTACACTGTCTCTGATGAATATTTCTGGACGTGACCAACGAGGGGTCCAATCTAATATACTCGCATTCCTTAGTAAGAGTTTTAAGAAAAAGTTGACTATAATATGGTAGGAATAGCGCCTTGGAGTTCCAAATACTAATATATATGATTATAGGTTGAAAGTGATCAATCGGTAGCTGACGGCTTTAAGATGACTAGTCGATTGCAACTAATAAGTTTCATTAGTTTTTTGTGTCCAACAGTAAGAATTGAAAATCAGTAAAAGTGCGAAACATGTGCATTTGCAATAACCGTAACAACAGAATGGCAACAATAGCAACAGCAACTAAAATTAAATCCAACTAATTGTAGAGGCAAAGACAAGTAGCAATAACTAAACAGTGAACCGTATATATATGTATATATATCTAAATACACATACACGTATATATGCATTTAACGTTTTAAACACAGATGTGACAACATGTCTACTTGAAAAACAATTTCTTACAATTGAAAGTATGTTTGTACAAATGTAACAAGTAGAATAAAAAAAAACACACACACACTCGCACACAAACACATTTGCCAGTCAATACTAAAGAATTCACTACGATTAAGTCATATGCCTCTCGATACATCCATATATAACGATATACTGGCAACAACAACGACAACAGCAACAAGAATAACAGCGGTAACCATAGCAACAACAAGAACGTCAACATGCATAAAAGACCAAAATAGCAAAAAGATTCATTTCATAAGATTATAAAACCCACCAAGAAAGTAAGCAACCAGCAACTGAATAGCAACTGAAGCAATAGCAGAAGAAGTCGACGCAATAGCAACAGCAACAGGACTAGCAGCAGCATCACCAGCAGCAGCACCAGCAGCAGCCATCGTTACAAGAAAAACACCGAGTTAATCAGGAGAAAATGAAGAAGTAACAGAACAACATCAAACATTTGCTGCGCATGCAACCTGTAGCATGCACAGCATATCAGTACATACACTGACATGCACACTCGTGCTTTCAGAGACACTATGTATTACTTTTACTGTGTACAGGTGCAAAGCTTACATAGAAGGCATACAAACCAACCAAATCGAGTGTACTCTAACAAGAAGAAGTTTCTATTAAAGTTACGAAAGGTACTTTAGACAAGAGTTAAAAACAACTACAACCAATTCACGTTCACCTGATTCAACAGAAAAAATTCTTGGGATTTCTCTCAGTAATAATTGTACTCTTAAACACGTACATATATATAAAAAGCACACAACGTAGGTAACACTGGTTAGTTATATGCTTTAATATATAGAGTAAGACGCTAATAATGAAAATATAAAAATTGCATTAACAACGTTGTTAGGATCTTTGCGAGAGAAAAAATCATTATTTTTTTTGACATGCAAATCATTATTTTTTTGTTCCAAAGGCCTTGGAACCATTTTTCCCAGACATTTTCATTTTTATCGCATCGCACAACAAAATGTAACACCTGTTGCTATTTGTTTTTATTTTCAGATAACGTTAGTGATCAGGAAGAAAATGGCGCTTGTTCGCCCATAGCTGCTGTACCTGCAGTGAACGATGAAAATTCCCGTAATGACAATATAACCGATTTAACTTGTGTTGAAGAAAACCTCAATGATAATTCCGCAGAACCTAACGCCAACAGTGATACACAGTGTTCTTCGCTTGATGCCCCCGAAAATCAAAACCACGTCAATAACACTGTAATGTCTGAGGTTGAACAGCAGCTACTGCCAGTGCAATCTCCTAAATCAGAACCAGAATATAACGATATAAGTGCTGTTGCACAACAACAGCGATCTTCAGACATAGATTCTAGTTTAAACCAGAAACCTTCTTCTCCCATCATATCCGATTTGCATAAATGCAAAGAGCCTTTGAATAACCTTCAAGGCAGTAGCGAAGAATTAGCTGAATTGCAAGCGCAAGATACTGAAGCTGACGTCATGTGTCATACAAGAACGTCTACTCAGGCCCAAGATGCGGCTGAAAAGCCTTCCGCGGAACAAGTTGAAGACGAAGCTGTTTCGGAAAATCGTGATAAATTAGAAAGCAAGGACACTGAACTAGACGTTCCTCAAAGTGACACTTCTCCTAGTACGCCATCTTTACAAGCCAATTTACCTGCTGGTTTGCCACCACAATTTGGTGCTACGCCAGTTACATTAGAAGCTATCCAGAATATGCAAATGGCCATTGCTCAGTTCGCTGCCAAAACTATTGCGAATGGGGCTTCTGGTCAAGACAATGAAGCGGCCATGAAACAGTTGGCTTTCCTGCAACAGACTTTATTTAATTTGCAACAACAACAATTATTTCAAATTCAGTTAATACAACAGTTGCAATCACAGTTGGCGATGAACCAAAGTAAGGGGAGTGAAAATGTTGCTGATGAAGTAGATGACGAAGAGGAAGAGGAGCGTGAAAATGGGGAAGAAGATACCTACGAAGAAGAAGAGCGTATCGCTCAAATGGAATTGCGTCAAAAGGCCGAGGCTCGCATGGCGGAAGATAAAGCGAGACAGCATTTGATTAATGCTGGAATTCCATTAGAATCCTTAAAGCGTAAGCGTGAAATCGATGGCGAAGTACAAGATGACGAGAGACCTGCAAATCGCCGCATAAGTATTGACGGCGATATTAAAGCTGTAGGGTCTACTATGGACTCTTTAATGAAATTTAAGGATATCGAAAATCGGCCTTTGCCGTTTGGTTCGGATTTAGCTTCATCCATTATTACGAACCATGATGACCTACCCGAACCGAACTCCTTGGAAATGCTTCAGAAGAGAGCTCAGGAAGTTTTAGATTCGGCGTCACAAGGCATTCTCGCCAATAATATGGCTGATGATTTTGCTTTCAAAGATAAAAATGGTGATGGTAAAAATCGTAATGAACCGTTTTTCAAACATAGGTGTCGCTACTGCGGTAAAGTTTTCGGGTCCGACTCAGCTCTGCAAATTCATATACGTTCCCATACCGGCGAGAGGCCGTTTAAGTGCAATGTTTGTGGTAGTCGTTTTACCACCAAAGGCAATCTGAAAGTTCATTTCCAGAGACACGCTCATAAATTTCCCCACGTTCCCATGAATGCTACTCCTATACCGGAACACTTAGATAAATTTCATCCCCCTCTGCTAGACCAAATGTCGCCGGATAGTTCGCCATCTCATACACCAGCAGCTATGCCACAACAAATGCCCAGCCAAGTGCCCCCGGTATCTATGCCGCTTACCTTTCCAAGTCCATCAAGTACATTTTCAAGCCTACCGGGTCTGTATAGACCGCCAATGGAAATTCTTAAGTCGTTAAGTTCTACAGGAACGTCGGGATTTCACAATCCATTTTTTCCTCAAATACCACCAAGCCTCAGTGAAGGAAGTGCGGTAGCTGCGGCAGCTGTGCAAGCTCAAGCTGCTGCCCAAGCTGCACTACGTAAAAATCTTCAAGAAACTCCCACTGATTTAAGTAAGAGTTTAGCGCCTAAGTCGCCTGAGTTGGCTAAAGTTAAAACAGAAGCTTTGACTGAGAAAGAAGACAACATTGAAAAAAGTGACTCACAAGGTAATATGGAAGTGGAAGATGATAAGTCGCCATCTTTGGCAGTGAAAATAAAAGAGGAAAAAATAGAGTGCGAAATGGAAAGTCCGAAAAATGACCAAATACTTAGTCCCCGACCTGCCTCAACTGTATGTCCCTTAGAAGAAATAAGTTCTCATGTACCTAATACCCCGCCTACATCCATCGCTAAATCACAATCCTTACCGCCGGTAGTGCAACCTATACAGCCGCCTACAATTATGCATCCTCAGCCATCGCCGGGATCACATAACCACTTAGATCACCTACCTACGCCAGGCCAATTACCTCCATTAATGCATCATAGAGACGATTTCTTTGTAGAGAGATTTCCATTAAATTTTACGAAGACTTTGTCACCGGAAAGGCATTCACCTATAAGATCACCTGCTCACATGCCTCGGGCGCCTTTCTTCAATCCCATGAAACCTCATGATATGGCTTTACTTCCGCGTCCTCATAGCAATGACAACTCTTGGGAGAACTTTATTGAAATTTCCAATTCTTCGGAAACAATGAAGTTAAAAGAATTAATGAAGAACAAGAAAATCACGGATCCCAACCAATGCGTGGTATGTGATCGCGTGCTATCATGTAAGAGTGCGCTACAAATGCATTATCGCACTCACACTGGCGAAAGACCTTTTAAATGCCGCATTTGTGGTAGAGCCTTTACAACAAAGGGCAACTTAAAGACTCACATGGCTGTGCATAAAATAAGGCCCCCTATGCGCAATTTTCATCAGTGTCCCGTGTGTCACAAGAAATACTCGAATGCGCTGGTTTTACAGCAACATATACGCTTGCACACGGGGGAGCCAACTGATTTGACGCCCGAGCAAATACAAGCAGCGGAAATTCGAGATCCTCCACC
This sequence comes from Glossina austeni, assembly GCA_000688735.1. Lineage (NCBI taxonomy): Eukaryota > Metazoa > Arthropoda > Insecta > Diptera > Glossinidae > Glossina > Glossina austeni. The sequence goes on along the minus strand of KK502493.1, from coordinate 71,392 downwards.
CTCAATGATGCCTGGAGCTTTCATGAATCCTTTTGCGGCGGCTGCATTTCATTTTGGCATGCCGGGACCTCCAGGTCTGGCACCAATGGGTGTACCCCACAATGGCACTTTAGGTTCTGAATCGTCGCAAGGTGACATGGATGATCAAATGGATTGCGAAAATGATTTTGATGACGACATCTCCTCGGAGCATATGTCCAATAGCAACGATATGGAGAGCAGTGAGAGACCGAAATCAGGAGACGATTTCAAAGGCTTACTATTTGAGCAAAAGCTGAGAATTGATTCGGCAGGCGTGGTAAATACAAATCCTAGACCACATTCAGTCATCAGCGAGGCAAATTCAGTCAGTTCTGCTTCAACTAGCCCCAACAATGCAATGAGTAAACACCCGGTTTCGTTAAGGTCAAGTTCACCGTTGCGATCAGCTCTTGAAAGTTCACATGGAGCTTTAGACTTGACACCACGTCCGGGACCTTCTTCAGCTAATAGCAGCATTACTGCTCGCTCGCCGTTACCTGCAATGACTAGCAAACGGTCTCCTTCGCCACTTACTAGCAGCAATGTAAAGAGTCCTAAATTACCACAAATTAGTCCCACGACAATGCCTCCCACCGGTGCAGTTGACTGTTTACCACCTGGCTTACATCATCATCTACAACAACAACATCACCTTATTCAACAACAAGCTGCTTTAGCTGCTGCCCAACATCATCAACAAATGCAACATAACGCTGTTGTGGCCATGCATCAAGAACAAATGCGTCGTGAGGCAGCTCAAGCTCATGCTCATGCTCACGCTCACGCTCACGCTCATGCGCAAGCGCAAGCGCAAGCACAGCAATCGGTACAATCTCCTCGTCAGACACCTGTTAATATAGTAACGTCAGTACAATCAACACCGCAACAAAATCAACAACAGCCAGTGAACGTAACAACGGCATCACCTCAGGCCCCGCAACCACCAAATCCATTATTAGCCGCGCCACGACCGCCATTTGGCATGTTTCCCAATCTCCCGCTGTTTCCACCGGCTTCTACGCAGAATATGTGCACAGCGATGAACACGATAGCGCAGTCTGTTATGCCAGCGTCACCATTCAATCCTCTAGCACTACCAGGTAAGTTGTGCTGTTGAATAAATTTTTAGTCTGCACACATCTCTTTGAAAAGCTTGTTTCATTGCTTTTTTTTGTTAGCTTTTTAATTTTTTGTTCTAAGACTGCAAAAATATCCAACGAAGTGATTTTCTTAATACGTTCCTTGTAATACACGTACATGTTTTTATTTCATAAATAATTGCAGGCGTTAGAGGTAGCACTACCTGCGGCATTTGCTATAAAACATTCCCCTGCCATTCAGCCTTGGAAATCCATTATAGAAGTCACACCAAGGAAAGACCATTCAAATGTAACATCTGTGATCGTGGTTTTACTACTAAGGTGAGTAAGTTCTCACTTCCCTTCTCCTCGGTCTCCTTAGTTAATCTTTCAAAGAGGAGGTTTTTTTTAGAATTTTTTTCCCATCACGATTTAAAGACTCGACCAATTTATCTTTTTATTAATGATAGTTTTGTTAAATTCTTTTTAATAATATTTATGGGTATTTTCCTTTTATATATTTTCAGGGCAATCTTAAGCAGCACATGCTGACCCATAAGATACGTGACATGGAACAAGAAACTTTTCGTAATAGAGCAGTGAAGTATGTAAGTGTTCCAAGAGTCAATTATTGATTTTTTTTTTTTTTTTTTTTTGACTATGTTACCCCTTACATTTTTGCCAAAAAAT
>KK502493.1:39376-69525 GCA_000688735.1 Glossina austeni | reverse complement strand
CTACGAATATTCAATAATTATAAGCAGGTATTTTCGATTTTTGACTATGTTACCCCTTACATTTTTGCCAAAAAATTATTTTTTTTTTTTTTTTTTTTTGATGACCTTCAGTTATAATATATGCTTAACATATAAAGTGTTCTAGAAACGAGGGAGACCAAGTAATGTGTGCAAGACCGTTATAAGGTAGACTATAACTGATAGGGGCTACGAATATTCAATAATTATAAGCAGGTATTTTTGGGACCTAAAACAATTTGCTTTTCGTAACTCGTCTTTAGAATCATTTCTGAAGAAAGAAGCTTTCGTTTCCTTCTTTTTTGGCACGGTATGTTATCAAATATCATTCATATTTTCAAGCGCTTCTGTCAAGTTACTCGTTAATGTCTTCATAGTTACTGACTATTTATGCTCTATAATGATTTTGTAAAATATCCTTTAGGCTTTATATACCTCAACTTGCAATCTCATACTATCACGAAATGCATATAAATAATAAAATTCTCTCTTTTGCTTTTACGCTATTTTTGCAGATGAGTGGTGGCTGTAAAGAAGATTGAAAGCAACTTTGCTGTCCGTGCTGCTCTAAAAATTAAGTAAGTCCCTCAGTTGTAATCTAACTGCAATTTGTAGAAAAAGATAAGACTTACATAGAGAAGAAAATTTGCTGCTTATTTGGGAGTTCAAATTTGGGAAGAAAACGGCTCGTTTAAGACTCCAATAACTGACAATTTTTAATGTTGTCTCGTATGATTCGGATGTTTCGTTCTGGTAAAAGTAGAGATTTTTCAAGTTTTTCAAAAATCAAAATTTTACACACGCATTAGCTGAAGGTTTGGAATATCGGATAAAACGGTTTCCATTGCGTGCATTTTGTACATCCGATCTGCTTTATTTTGGGGCAGTATTGCAGAATTGTATTAGAATGAAACATTTGATAAAGCGTGACACAGTGTTGGTTAAAAAAGTCAAAAGATTTGACTTACTCTCCATTTAGAATAACTCTCGTATTAAAATGATCTCACCTGCTCATCATTAAAGCATAAAAGAGAATAAAAAAGATTGTTCTTCTTAACTCAACTTTAAGCATATTGCAGCATATGCCAATAAAAGCATTTAAACGAATACACTCACACAATTAAAATGCAACGTGAAGCCAATTAGTAAAGAACGAAAATAAAATTTAGTTCATAAAATAGACAATTATCGACGAAAGGTTAGACTTATCTAATATTTCATATTCTTCTTCATAAACTCAGGAAGCCTTTAGTTTTGAGAAAATATTCTTAAGAATTGTTTCAAAGTCTCGGATGATCAAAGCGACCAATGTTAGCTATTTACGAAAATCACATTCTATCTAGACTTACTTGTTAGTAAACGAATTAATCTGCTTCCCAACAGAGTTGCAAGGTTCGCTCATGAGTTAGACAGACCAGCCACGAACCATGCTGAATGCTATATAAAAATAGAATAAGCTCAAGATGACATCGACGCTTGTTAACGGAATCGTGTTTACTATACTCTTCACCGAAAGATGAATGGTATATTCACTATGTCAAAACGTTTGCAACGCTCAGAAGGCGGCTTCAGCAAACCCGCAAAGTATGTTTATATTCTAGATCAGCATCAAGTTCTGAAGCGATTTAAGCATATTCCTCCGTCCGTTCGTCTGTCCCGTCGTTGTGTAATGTCTGCTATCTTTTTATCTCTGCGTATCTTTTTGACCGCAAAAATGAAGCTAAGGACTTGGAGTTTGGCAGAAACATTGGAAGCTCGTCCGCGCAGATTGGTATTGAAAGTGGCCCAAATCAGTCGAAGGACAAGCTTACAGTATCTCGTAAAGTGAGAACATCTTTGTTTTTCAAAAGGAATAAAAATTTGGCTTTTTTGCTTTATATCGCCTACAAATTAGCAGAAGAATTTGGATGTGACCTAAGCTTTTCAAGGTGGGGTGCCTACAACGTCCGCGCGCCTATGCAGCAAAAGTTGTGAATGCTTTCCTTTCCGTGTTGTCTGCTTGTTACCCATAAACTAAAATACCATACACGATCTCTGCTATAGTATAAGCTATGAAAATTTAGTTCTTTCCTTCTTTGTCGTTTTTTGTTTAGACGGTGGTATTAAAGATTCGATCACGACCGAATGCAATTTTCTTACTTGTTTTATTATTCACCCGTTCAACCTTATAATGATAACTGCAAAATCTATACAGATCGACTTTGTTCTACCGTTCAAGAAGTGTTGAGCTCTCGGATAGTTCTTTAGGCTAACAAGAAGAGGATAAAATTTGGTCATAGGCTTTTGACGATGCTAGGGAAAATATCTTCACAATGAATTTTGCGACAATTTTTTTTTGCGACGTGGAAGCTATGGGTACAAACCACATTGCGAATTCCATAGTAGTAGGGAAAGAGAAAGCTTGCGGATTTATCATATCGAACGCGATCAGAAAAGAAAAAGACTTTGAAATTTGTTACCTTCAAACCAATTTTTTGGCAATTGAGCTAAAGGTTACGTTAACTTTCAAAGCTTTACGAAAAAGGTTAAGACTCTTTTTCAATGATTCACTTGCCCCTCCATACCTTCCGCAAGCGTCTTTCGCCGATAATGAAGGCATCTCTTAAGGATGGATTGAAGCATTGGGACTTGGGGCTATAGTGTTTGAAGGAATCGATTTATTGAAAATGAATTTCCATCGCAGGCCCTATACATTTAGGAAACTTTAGTTCGTAAAGCGGAAAAGGGAGCAGAACATGCTCCATTTCGGAGGGGACTTTCGCTTCATTGTCCTGCGACAACATATGAACTAAGCCAACGCGTCTTTTTAGGCAATTAATCTGATCTATAACGGAAATTGTCTGACACGAAGTAAGTTTCGCTGGCGAAGCTGCAATTCTTTTTTACTTATCAAAAGTTGAACACAATTATTTTAACTTGTATATATATACACTCAGATCCCTAAACACAAAATATAAAAATAATGTTTTGTTGAAACGTATCCAAAGATTTATTTACAATTTTATTTAAAAAAATAAAGGCTAAAAAATGTTTTCGTTAATAACAAAACAACAGACAAAAGGAAAAAGAAGAAAAAAAAAATAAAATTAACGGAAATAAATGTTGGGCTTTAAAAAGAGACTGATTTCGTTTCATTAAAATAAAAATATTATAAAAATAAAAATATATATAAATGAAATATTTTTAAAACCAACAACAAGCGGCGAATAAGCAGGATTTGTAAATGAAAAAATGAGAAACACATACAAATAAAAAAAAGAACAACAACAAAAAATGTAATCAAAATTCGAATTTAATATATTAAAAAAATCTAAAATATGTATAAAATTAATCTAAAATACATAACTGTGCAATAATAAATAATAAATAATAATAATAAAAATATATTAAAGAGATCTAAAGACATTATGAAAATCATTTTATCTTTTATGTAATTTTTGTAAATATTTAGTTTCTTTTTAAATTCAATCTCATAAAAAAAAAATTTTAGAATGAAGAAAATTTTTTTCATACATGTATACATATACGTATATATATGTTAACATAATGGAGAATTGTGATACTACCACATACAACTTTTATTATTATTATTTTACTTTTTGTTTATTTCTTTGGCTGTTCGGTGTGTATGTATGTAATAAATAATTTTTTCCGTTCATTCTCTTTTCATAGAAATTTTGCTTTGTGTTTAACATTTCTCTATAAATCGTTTTTTTCTTCTTTTTTTTATCTCATTTAATAAATTTCAAGTTTATTTTTCATTATCTCAAAATAATGAATTGTTATTTATAAGGCTTCTTAGCAATACAGTTAGCATGTAATGATTTTTAAATATCTAAGCTTTATATATAAATTAGATTTAATTAGTTTAAAGAAAAAAGAAAGAAAAAAATTATTATTATAAATATGTATATATTTTTTTTTCTTTTGTAATTAATAAGTGTAAATTTATTTAGTGTTTTAATTAATTAATATTTATTAAGCATATGATAGCGATAAGGTGAAAAAGTTAAAATGACAAAAAGCTCTTATACATGCGTTTGTGTAACTGCACTAGTTTGCTAAGGTAATAAAATTAAAAACATATAAAAAAAAAAAAATAATAATAATAATATAAATAACAAATGTGAAATAACGATTGAAAAAAAAAAAACAAAAACAACAATAACAAGAAATATTGACAGAAATTTTGTGCGTTTTATTTTGTGTAAGCAAGCAATTCTTACATGCAGTTTACAACTGATTGGTCAATGCAGCCAAAGTGTACGTTTTTAACGAGAAGTAGTGCTCGCTGCTTGAATTCAAATGCAAGTGACGTGTAAGTAGCATGTAATTAAAATAAAACCACAGGCTTTTTGATTTGTTTGAACATTTGAGATCTAAGGCAGCATTGTGTTGTGAATGGTTGGTTGCACCTGTAAATAATTTTTGAGCTCATCGATGAATAGGTGGGTCCATTAGCAGTTATATTCGATATTTTTCGTTGTCTTACTTGCGTTCGTACATTCTGGAAATTCATTACAAACCTCTTTTTTGCCTTTTGATATGAGCAATCACTAATATGTACTGATCGGAAAGGCGTAAAGAAAGGCCGAAAGACTTGGGGAATCGCCGCTACAACCTAGTGGATTATGTGTCACTATACCTATGTCTATCAGAATCAAACAGCGCGGAGATTTGAGCCCGTAAGCAGCGCCTTAGTTGTCGCGACTCATATCTATTCGTCTATGGGGCGGTACGAACTCCTTTTTTCATCAATCTATTGTCTGTTAGCACTATCTTGGCCATAAAATATTTGTGTGGTATTAAGAGATTTAGAAGAAAATAATTTTGCATTCAAAATCCTTGTCATTGTAAAGCAAACTCAAGAAACCCTTTATCCACTAGCCTACGGGTATTCATATAAGGACTTTTTAAAGTGAGGCGGAAGCGTTCCGATCCGTACCATTTTCAGTAGTGTTTGCCATTGGACCAAAATACGTCGGTATCAAATTGCATCAACATTTCTAAAAAATTGCGTCCTGTATGTTGAACACAAGCAAACGAGAAGGACGGATTAGCTTAAACCGATAAAAAAGTGATTACGAATACATCGGTGTAATAGGAGTAGTGCCTAGTTCAAATTCTTCTGGACGGTGCATACATTCCCACAAGCTTAATACACCCTTGCGCCGCAAGTGGTGGAGGGTATAAAAAGTAAGGAAAAAAAAATCTTAATTTATAATTTTTTAATTTCTGCAAAACCTAACGTTTGGGTGTGGTAAATGGGAATCTAAAATCTAAAAAATTTTTTTCTGGGGGTCTCTTTAACTGTTCATCTCACATTCGCTTGCAATTAACAAAATTCTTCATGACTATTGGGCATTTATTTAAGATGACGGCTGCATAATGTTTTGCTCCAAGGTGAACATTTGATGATTCTCCGATTTGATTTATTGTGTTGGTTAAAAGGTTACATACTTTTTATATAATTATAAGATCTTTATTCTTAACCTTTGGTTAGCATAAAACACTATACTGGTAAACTCAAATACGAGTTATTACGTATTTGCAAGAGGGAGGTTCTTTCTCTTATTCTCTTTGCAGTTTTGGTCTCTTCAAGTTCGCTTAAATAGTAAAAATTTGTCCTACCATAAGGCAGTCTTAACAATGTAATGTTTAAAAGCCTTAAACGTACGTGTGAGTATTCGTTTTTATCGTTTAATAATATTTATCCTTTCTACTTGTGCACTCAGACCGCGAAAAATTTGGAGAAAATTTTAATTCTGTTTACACCACTATTCCATAGAAAGAGGCGAATAAAATTCTATGCAGAATAACATACAAAGATTACTAAATAATCTTTACCAGCTTTTTCTGAGAAAAAAGAGGAAAGCAACCCAACCATAAAGCATGTTTTCGCCAAATGGTTGCCAAGTGTGGTTATGTCACAGTGCAATATGTTGACCAAGTTCGCTCTACTGCATATCTGTCTGTTTTTATAAACATGGTCTACAAAATTTTTATAGGTTCAGTTTATAGCGCTTTCATTCATTTAACGAATGTTGCTTTAGCACATCTATACCTATACATAAGCGCACCCCATGGATTCTGCCGAAGGCATCAGTTTCATTTTATTATTTGTATTTATAAATTCCAAAATGACGTCATTATCTACTTTTTTAACGCATTGTTAAGTTCAGGGCAAATACAGGTTACGTTATTATTTACTGCCTTTCTTGAACGCGTGGTTTATTTATAGTGATTGGCATCGGAACAGCACATAAGCTGCTGGAAGTAAGAAGTAGTGACATACGGTCGATCACCGGCTTCTACCCGGGTCTTAGTTACTTCAGGTAAGGTCTGAAAAACATAGGAATCTTTGCTACCGATTAACGAACGTCCTGCCAAGGGCAAGTGGAACGTCCTATCATATCTTCTGTGAATGCGACGCCATCTGTAGAATCAGACATCACGTGTTTGGCGAATACTTCTTGCCGCCAGACAAAAAAGGGCGCGAGGCAAAGAAGGCGGTGCGATACTTAAGTATCCTGAGGGTGGAGAGTTAGGGGCATGGACTACGTTTTGTCCACAAAATGATGATAATAATAACAAATTCAACGAGTAGAAAAAAGTTATCTTATAAAATAAAATTCGCTTCAGTTTGATTACCGCGTTTTTTTCTAACGAATCACTTATGAGAATCCTGCGAATAATTAAAATGTTATTCTTTTTGTTTATAGTTTAAATCAATTTATTTATCCAAACAATAAATTAATACGTTTTTAATAAAATGTAATTATAATTATTATAACAATAAATTATACACTGACTGTGTATTTTTTTGGTTGCGAATTATATAAAAGTAAAAAAAACTTCAAAAGATAAGAAAAAATATATTTGTTTGGAGTATAGTTACAATCACTAGCGGATGACGTAGCACGTTTCAATCTCCTCAACAAGTCTTGAAACATTCTGTCGAGCGTGGCCAAGCTGAAAAATCATCTTATTGCGCTCGTTTATTACTCAATTTCTATTTAATCGAATTAATTTGTGTTGATAACGTTCCTCAGGGAAGATATCGGCATGTTTTAAAAAATTTCATTATGATTACACAACTGTAGGCCAGAAACTAGAAATTACAGACATCGTCATTTGACATAAGGGTTGTCGTAGTATATCCGCAATTTTTCATCGACACCAACCGATGGCTTTCAGCACGCCGAAGGCGTCTTTTCTAGAGTAGAGTCGACGTAATCCATCGCACAGTCGAATAAATAAGAAAAGCCAAAACCGAGTAAGTGTTTGGATGTGACATTTTAGGTTGTGGAAAATATTATTAAGATAAAATTCATTAAAATTTCGTAAACTTATTATACACAAAGCCACCTAGAACATCGTATCGACGTCAACTTGATAATCATATGTATTGCTAATTGAAAACCAGAGGAAAGCCGGAACTTGCAGTTGCGTGCCCCACATCAATGCGGGCTGTCTTATAACCCAGCATATAAGAGTCGAATGTTTAAATCTCGGTGTGGTAGACAATAGTTGATCGTAACATGAAATCCTTAGAGATTCTTACCACTTTCGTTCCAAAGAAAAGGAAGAGTAACACTTGCCACGAGTGGCATTAGCACACAGTGAGATATATTGAAATCAAGTATATTTTTGAAGTTTATTTAGTGGCGCTTGAACAGAGACAAAGCACTCAGCACGACATCTCTTAAAATCCCTTTAAAATTAATCCACATTTCCCAAAATGAATCCACCCTCCCAATGTTATTAAACTTCCAAAACAAATAATCGGCCTTCACCCGTTTATTTGGCCAGTTGATACAGTTTCCTTAAGAAATTATATTTAAACATAGTTTTGCTTCATTTTCCGCTATATATTTGAATTACATCCCCAAGTTCCCCAATAGATCTCTTAGAAATCTCAACTTTTCGTAAGGATCTAATCCTAATATTTATTATTATTGGAGAAAATCTAGTTGATTAAGAAGGCTGACGATGTCTTGAAAGAAAATAGTAAGTAAGGAAAGGGATCAATAGTTTGTAGACATACATGTATGTATGCGTTTATTGATGAATTATTTGTGTATAATTCCAATAAAGTGCTCATGCACGTATAGTGGTGATGTGTTTACATTTTTATTATTTCCGGCTAGCGTAGACAGCGGTAGACAGCGCCTGGCAAATATTCCGAAAAGAACATAAAACCAAGTATGACATAAAATTAATATTATTGCCTCAACACAGAACGGTAACAATAACAATAGTTGTAGAGAATTTTATTTTAGATAAAATGCTCGCTTACAAAATCAGTTGGAAACAAATTGGATGAGATAAGAGAAACGCACACAGAAAAAGTCACACACAAATACGCTTACTTCCGTATGTCAGCTTAAGTTTAAGGTTTGAGTTGATTGAGGCTTATGTTGTCTAGCTGGGCACACGTTAATGTTTAACAAACACTGTGCCGAGGATTATAACAAAAACAGCAACAAACAAAATCTTACTGAAATATTAGCTTTTGAAATGTATGAGATATTTACACGAACACATATTTGTTTTAAGTATTATTGTACAATATGTTGATTAGCGTGTGCATGCTCACGTGTATTTGTGTGTACGTGTATAAGTGTTATTCTCTGATATTTGTTAATATTAAACAATTGCGGTTAATATTTGTTGTTAATGTTATATCTTTCGTTAAATAGCTTAGTAGTTGTGGTAGTAGTAGTAGTTGCGGTAGTAGTACTCGTAGCAAGGCACGTGTTATTTTTAAGGCTATCTCAATATTTATACATTTACGTACAAAGTGGGCGTCGGTAATTTATCTGTTCGCATTGATACAGTAGACAAGATTTAGAAGATGTATTATGTTTAGGTTAGAATAAGGCTTAGGATTTTATGATTCATTGCTTCAACTAACGAATTACACCAGAGATAAAGTAATAAACATAAGTAATTTACAAAATGGCATAAAACAACTATTAAATAAAAATCAATTATTAAAAAGCCGGCCAATAATAAAAAATTTTATAATATAACATAATGTCAAACATGCATACAGGTATTGTGGTGATCATCGTTTATATGTGTGGCTGATAAGCAACAAGTCCTATATATTGTGTCGTTTATCTTCCTTTTTTAATATTTTTTAAGCCTTTTCAATAAATTTTTCAATTGCTTTCTCCGCCACAGAAAAAAGGGCATAAAAAAAGGTTCGTTCTTTCCTTTACAGCCTAGATATATACCTCACGTTCCACATCCGTCTTTGCTTTTTTTATCATATGATTCTGAATTTATTGTTCTTGCCCGTCCCTCTTTTGTCTTGCCTATCTCTCCGCCATTTGTCGTTGATTTACTTAAGAATAGCTGGATTGCGATAGAAAAATGATATTTAGATGACGGACGGACGTAAATGAAGTTAAAAATGAATGTGATTTCTGCATAATAAACACAAAGTTGTAGCTTCCAATTAATGGGGCAGACCTAGAGCACCTACAGCAAATATTTAGAAAGAGCATTTAAAACTTCTAGGCAATAGTGACATTTATGCGTCTACAAGGACGCATAAGACGTAGAGAATTTGTAAGATATAGCCCACGGCAGATATTGAACAAAAATTGTTTGTGCAAAAATATATTCTAAGATCTACTAGAGCGGAGAAGTAGTTTGTCCAAAGTGCACCCCCAGGGTTAACAATGCTCTGCTTTACGACCTAAAAAGAAGACTACATTATCTTGAGATAGTAAGGTCTTTGCCCTAAGGTAGGTGGGTGTCGCGGTTTATTTGATCCTGGAGCTCATGCTGTCGCAAAACATAGACATAGGGAGAGCTTTCTAACTTACAACTTATATAAGGCGTGTACGAGGCACAAGCACATGCAGCTGATGGCCGCAGATTCTAGCGAAGCACGTTGACTGAAAACTGTAATTTAAAATTTATAAGTGGCTTAGATTATTAGTGACTTAAAATTTGCTACAAATATTTCCCAATAACGGCAAAGCGCAGTATGTATTAAGGGCCTGTGGACACTGATAATAATTTTAGGAGTGATGGTAACTCTGTTCAGATATATTTAGAATGTAAAAAAGTTAAGCTTGAGAACATTGGCCGACCTGAAATTAATTACTAAATTTGTTATGCGAAAATGCGGGTTTCTTATCAAAAATAAATTAAGGCCGGTTACGGAATATTTTATTGTTGCGAGTGTTCGTTGCGCCACAATCTTTGGTTAAACACAAATCCGACAAAGTCCGACATAGATATTACATTCCCGTCCACCAGGTCCAACATAGATATTACATTCCCCGCTCAAAGCGAGCATGGCTGTCTTACTTGTTTTTAGAATCAAATCTTTGCTTTTGAAGGCTGCATGGAAGTCTTCTTCAGTTTTCATTAACCGAGATCAGTAAATACGATGAATTTGTTGATAAAATGAGAAATTTTTATTTATTCCTTCGAATTTCAATTTCATTGCCATTCAAATAATACTCTTTATTGACAGTTTGGTTTGCGGAAAGAATTGTTAACGCACAAAACTACGATAATCTGAACAGAACTGTAACCATGACTTTGAAAGAAATCAGATAGACGATCAATTTCAGTTTTCAGTTTGTCCTTCAAAGCTTCAAAAGATAGTTAGTTAACTTTTATTTTCAATTTACTTTTCAAATACTTCCATTCACTTCCACCTTTGGCTTAGTTTGAGAGGCAGATGATGGGGGAATGGACAAATGTACATAAATGCAATAAACTAACTCCGAGTGGAATAACCGCAGCATTAAGTAATTTTGTGAGAACATCGAGTAGTCGGCGTTAACTTGTGACGTTTTTCAATTAGTCTGCAATTAGACTTGGTCTTGATCCCCTATTCGTCCCCCTATTCGTTCTAAATAAGCTCAATCCCAGAAGGACAGTCACGGATCCATTTATGCCAGCCATGTCTTAAAGACACGAAGAAAATCTTAAGTCAAGTGTGTTTTTCTAACATGACGATTGCCTTAAAGGTGAACTGGCAGGTGAACTCTTTTCCAGATGCAACATCTTTTTCATCTGCACAGGCCCTTCACGATATCAGTATTTAAATGAAATTCAAGGAAAATATGTTTTTTTAACTTTACATACAAAATTCGTCGTAATTAACATTTTATGAACAAGTGTTTTCTATTGCATCAATGGATTGATTGTTTTTTATGAAAATGTTATAAAAAGAGTTGTGATTTTTTTAAAACCAAATAAATAGCGTCTGGTAAATGCCAGTCAAAATACCTATTTAGTGTTAAATCGTAAAGAAACATATACAGAGAGCATCGATTGCGCACACACAGAGATACGTTACATTTGATTTGTTCATTAAAACCATAAAATAAATTTTTATTAATTTAATTTTTGTTTAGACTTTGATGCTTACATCTCTGTTACTCTACTTGTGTATCGTTAGTGTGGTTTTTTGTTTTAGAACAAAAAGAACAAGAACACCCATCACGATAACTATCGTTGCTATGCATTTGAGGTGCTGAAGGTTTAGGTTTCGTTTCCTATTTTTTTTGTTTTTTTGTATCTCTGGCACTTTGAACGATCCACACTGCAGACGATTTCGTTGAAATTTTCTTATGTTTTTACCTTAGATTATAATCAATATATTAACGAGGATATGTTTATTTTTATTATGTCTACATTATTGATTTTTCATGTTACTGGAATCAATTTCGAGAGAAATTTTTAATAAAATTTTATTAATTTCATTAGAAAGGTTTCGCTATTCGATACAATGATTATAAACTTTTCTAAAAAGAAATCGAACACTCTTTAAATTTCGTTTACATAGGCGATAATTTGAAAATACAAATCAGCGATTAGTCGAAGCGTTATGGGTGATCCTTTTGTTTAGGTTATTAACTATCGCAGAAGCAAATTTGTGATGACTTTTTTTGGTTTTTAACTCCTGTCTTATAATAAAGCCTCAGAAACGGTTTCTGCACCACCGGAATTCCTAAAGGGGAGTTTTCGTCTGCTTTCTTAATTCGAGGAAGAAATCGGATCCTAAAGGGACTTTTGGGAAATGCAAAGCAAATTTTATGTAATACGTTTCCTCGTTCGTCTTCTTTTAACTTTTGCTGTAAGTATTCGTCTACTAGTTCAAAATATATCTTGAAATCTTCGTTTGTTTCCGAGGCTGTTCTGCTTGCGGAACAGATTGACAAAAGTCAAAATACGTTTAAATTACGCAACAGAAAAGTAATATATTTTTTAACGACCACTCAGTCAGGGGATAGCTCCTGCATTTATATTACGGTGATCAGTGGCAAGGGAGAACTAGGGAGCGCAGAGAGAGATAGGGAATGGTCATAGACTGCGGGAAGCTTGTCCGACTGCTCATTTGCTGGTAGCTATGCGAAAGTAAAGTTTGCTCTACCGCACTGAATATTTGAATGAAAGTGAGCAAGTTATTTAATGCACTGAAAAATGCTTAGGAGACAAAAAAAAAAAAAGAAGCAAAACCAGCTAACATTTTAGACATTTGCAGATAATTAATAATATTTAGTTCGAAACAGTTAAAAAAAAACAAATGTCTTAAAACTGTCATTGCAATTTCATGCATTTTGAAACGTTGAATGAATAAATTTATTAAAGAATTTTAATGACAAATAAACATAATTGTTGACATGCAAAACAAATGTTACAAAAGCATGTATTGTGCACGTATATGAAAGCCTATCATATATCAAAATATATGCTTCCGTTAAGGGTACATTTGATCGATATCAACGTTTACATAAAGTCAAACATTCCTGGGGTGTCGTACGAAGTATTTCATAAGTGTGTAATAATCATAAGCAAAAGCTGTCATCATCTACTTCCGTGGCATGTTTCATAGCGACACGGACGCATGCGCACACGCATGGTGCAAAGGTTTTCTCATGTTCATTTGCCGCATTTGTTTCTTTTCTGTTAGTGTGTAAGCGTTGAAAGGTTTTAAGACTAATTTTCCGTCAACACCCCATGCTGTCATTATTTGACAGAATATCATTATGTTTTGTCAGTTCAAAAATTGAAAGAGTTACAATTAAAACAGATTAAATGTTGGGTCTTAGGAAAATTTTATAAATTAAAACTCAACAGCAGCACGAGTGTCTACTAGGTTTAGTATCGTATTTGTCACATGCAGAAGCAGTTGTCAGGGACCTTTTCAGTTATATAGGTAAGCATTGGATTTTGGTTATAACGATCCATTTAAATTTGAAGCGAAATCGTTCGACTGATATCTGCATACTTGATGATCATATAAGCGCTTTCTTCTTGTTTGATATTTTTTTCATATTCCCATCAACATTGAAATTTTTGCTCAGCAATGTTTGACAAATTACGCAAAGTACACAGTTGTACAGCGTATCGAAATTGTTTAAATTTATCGCAAAGATTATGGAAATTGCCTCCTTGCGCTGTAGAATACCTACCTCTTAGTTAGCCCATATGTTGAACGCTACAGAAACATGATTGCGGATTTTTTGTGGAACGCATTAGATGATTTCGACCTGGGCGATATATGGTTCCCACAAAATGGTATAACAAATCAAATATCTCTTGACGCAATCTATTAATGGGCAGAAAAGTTCAATGACCGTGTAATCCTCCTAAACGCCGATGTGAACTGTCTTCCAAGATCTAGTGATAGAACCTCACCCGACTTTTCTCTTTGAGGTCATATTAAGCAATTGCTTTACTCCAATATTTCAAGATTATTCGTGCTATTCGGGTTATTGGTGAAATAAGAATAGATTTATGCGGATAAGTGGCTGATGACCCAGAAACGAAATTTCAAAGTAATGATAACGTGAGCTGGTGGCAGCCCTGACGATCGCTTGGAGGCTACAAGCCTTTCGCTTTGCTTCTAGTATTACATTTTCCTGTCATGGCAGCGAAAAAAGATGGCGAAAGGGTTCTAACAAGTGTACGACTTTGACTGAAGTAACTAATAGTGCGACAAAGGAAATAGAAAGCAGCGTCAGGTAAGAGTGTAACTGATGGGAAATGTCGTAGATAAATTGTATAGAAGAAAGTTGATTACCCAAAAATTTTATTCAGAAATCATCTATTAACGGCAGCACGAAATTTTTCTTAAACACTTGCGATCTATTTTTTCACCCATTTACATATAAAGGAAAAATAATGTTCACTTTGTCATCCACTGGTCGCTTCTTGATACACTTCACAGTTGGGGATAGTGAACCGATCAAAGCTTTCGTAAATGCTACCACTTTTTTGCTTATAGTAATTAAATGATAGAAAAACGTGTTCCAACGAAGGTTCAAAAGTTCGAATAAAATACTTTTTTAATTTGACATTTAATAATATATTTGTTCAGTAAGATAAATGATGAGGTGTGAGGCAAAAAATCTTTGGACGCTGTGGTCTTGCTTGTTTATGTGTTTATTCACTTAAATTTAAAATTTTTTAAACAGCTACTTATGTTAAGAGAGTTTGAGAAAAAAAAGCGAAAATTGTTTTCGTGGGTTTTTCTAAATTTTCTCTTTTAATTTTGTGAGAAAATATTACTTATAGTGAAGATATCGTTTCCTTATTGCACTTAGTTGTACATTGGTTAAAGTTATCTATGTGCATCTAAACTTGATTTGCATACATACATATTTATATGTCTATGTTTGTAGTTTTTCTTATTTTTATTTTTCTTAAAGTTTGTAAGTTCGTCTTGTGTTCATAGTGAACTTTTAGCCTTCTATAATTTCTCTGTTTGCATTGGTTTAGTTTTTTCCCAATTCCTCTACGCAGAATGGAGATATACTCACTTTGGTACACCATCGAAGCATTTAGGTAAAAAAAATAAGGGCTTAAGACTTTATGACGATATGGGTATGCCATTGTGAATCCCTCCATTTGTGTTTGCGAGTGGATTTACTCCTTGTCCTCCCTGTCTGTTTTCCCCTACATCCGTCCATCTGTCCGCTGCTTTGCTTCCCCTTCTATATCAAGCATTTCTGCTTTCTGCCCTTTTCTCCACGTAGATGGCTACCTGGCCGTCTACCCAAACGTACGCTTTTTCTTGCATTCTTTTAATTACTTTTTTCATTGCACATTCCGAAAAGCGGAAAGCATTTGGTCGAAGATTATATGCCGTTTTCCATGGGTATACACGCACGTTCTATGATACGGTCAACGCTTTCTGCAACTCTTCGTTTACCTTTTTGCCCATTTAATACCGTTTATTACCTTTTTTGTCCGTCATTCTACCCCTCTGTTTGTGCTTTTTTTACACGTTCCTTTGCTTTCTCATTTGCCTAAATACCTGCAACGCCGAACAGAAAGTCTTTTGCTACGCTCTTATGGCCTATGTTTGTATCCGTTTGTCTGCTCGCTTGAACTGTGTTTTTAATGGCGATTCAGTCCGCTTAGTAGCTAATCCATTTGCCTAATTGACGATCAATGGTCCCTTCGGCGGGCTCGTGAATTTTATAGGTTTTTACTACGCCACGCTTCCTTATCAGTCCATCTCCCTATTCTTGGCTTCACTAGCCCGCTTGTCGTATTTCCTATCCACTTGACTATTCCCTATCATACCTGTGTGCGCCGTTTCAAAACTTTTTTACCCATCGCTTTTCACAATAGCTGGCAAATTTTGATATGTATTCTCTCGTTCGTATAGAAATACGATAATTTTAAGATACATTTTCATGCACACACATATATCTAAATGGATGGGTATCCAAAATTCGCTTCAAGCAATTCGCAATAGCGTTCTTATATCATATCTTTTATATTGTATTGTATGTTACTGGACTTATTCCTGCGGCTATTGTATCCTAGTATTGGTCTTCGATTTAAATATTACGTACGTGTACAGTGTTTGCTGGTATTTTTATTTAGTTGGAGGTTCATTTGCATTTGTGATACGCTGACGCCACCGCAATCGATAACAAATCTTTGATACATAATTAAATTACAGCGTTTTAATTTCTGTAATTAGTCACGATTTTTTTCTTTTTTTTTCTTTTTTTTGTATAATGGAATCGTTTCATACAGTGAGCTGGAGAGATGGAAATAGGAAAATACCCGCTTTCATGCAAATAGCAAACACAACTGATGTAATAAACTATTGAAACAAAATTCAATGTATTCGTAAAGTTTCAGTTTAAAATTTCTAGCACACTTATGCTTAAAGGACTGTTACAGCGGTCTTTCGTAAGCACTATATGGTCAACAAAATATTAAATTTAACATTACAAGCAATATTTGTATTGAGTACACAAAAAAATATATGAATTTTGGTCTCCTTATGGCTCTGTACATTTGTTCTGCATGTAAATGGGGTCGATAACAAAGTTAAATTATTCGTATTAATGATTAAATGATAGCAAATAAAAATCAGAAACTACAGTTGAACGAAATTGCAGGAAATATACAAAAACGATGCTTAGAAATCTGAAAACGGAAAAAAACAACACGCACAGATACATAAATAATGCTTAGAAGCGAAGATTTTTGGTTGTGAGGAAAATTTGTTGGAAACAAAAAAAAAAAAACAAAATTCATTTCAGACCCACCAAGCAACTGTCTGCCTAAGAGATGATTGTAATTTTTGCACACATATAGTTACTTTCCAACATCGTCAAACAACAACCAAAGCAGCAACGTTGTTGGCAACAACAATAAAAATACAAAAACAATAGCAGCAGGAATAAACGTTTTGTGTAAGGAATTTTTTTCCTTCTTTTTTTTTTTAAATGGCAATTATGCCAAAGTTTAAACACAGAGCTTCGCAACGAGTTGAAATGAGTTCAACAACAAAATGGGAATAATTTTTCTTTCTTTCTACGTTTTGTGTTGTTGTTGCTGTGTTGTTTTGATTTGATTCGAATGTGCTTAAGTTTGATTTAGCATAAACCGAAAAAACGTTTGATTTACTGCAATTTATACAGATGTTCTATGAAGGCGAGCCCCAAATGTGCTGCTTACTTCAAGCGTATGTATGGAACTACCATCACCATTGCCACTACCACTACCACTACCACTACCACTACCGCTACCACCACTATCACGACCAAGTAAACGTGTGATTCAAACAGTCATTCAGCCATAAAGAATGAAATGAGATGTGTGGAGTTTTGGTGAAATGTATGAGAACAACATCGGGACCAGTTTACCATGAGAAATTAGATCGAGAGTTAATGTAAACATATTCACATGAACGCATATGTAAAAGTACATTTATATATATATATACGCTTATATATATATATGTACGCTCATAGTTATCATCATCATTATTATCGATACCACAAACAACTGGAACTGGAAGAAAAGCTTCAGCACAAATGTTTTGCTGCGGCAGTTGTATTTCAATGCATAGAATAAATCACAATTTGAATTGCATTCTAGGGAGTTGGGAGAGTTAAATATTTTACTACTACCATCACTACTACTACTACTACTATCAGAAATGTACCTACACCCGTGCATGCATAAATATATCAACGTATACAGTAAATGTAGTAATTTTCATTTTAAGCAACAGCGATTTTTTGCTTTTGTTTCACTTTTTTTTCCTTTTTTTTTTTTCATAGTTGTTGCCAGAATTCAAATTACGCTGACTTGACATTCAAAATAACCAAAACACTCATTCACTAACTCGCTCGCACTCATTCAATCTGTTGTTAGCATAAAGCTCGGTTTGTCTGTTATAAATGTTCCTTATGGGGGTTTCATTGGATACACATACTTGTTGTTACTTCAAATTCACAACTCTCCAATTCAACATGTCCGCAGTCATCATCAATAGTTATATAGCCAACGTCGGCGTCACCATCATCATCATCATGATCATCGTCATCGTCATCGTCATCGTCATCGTCGTCATTATTATCATTATCATCATTGAGTTAAGTATTTATTGTCACTTGTCTAACACTGAAATATCTAATGCCAGTAGTTTTGTGTATCATTTGAAACTCCTACTCCCTCATTGCATTTGCATTAATCTCTAATGGCTAGCTAGTGAAGGAGAGTGTCTCAGTGCACTCGCTTAAATATATTTGGATGCGTGTGCATGTTTGCCGCTTGTACCGTGTATGACTATTCTTTTTTCTTTATGCCATTTTTCTAATCCGATTTTTTTTATTTTTTTTATTTTGATAATTTAATTCGCCAATTTTGTGAATTTTCTTTTCTTTTTTTTTTTTTTTTTTTTGTTTTTCTTAGACACCCACAGGGCATATATCAATTTAATGCAGACACATCGAAAGTTGTGCAAGTTTGTAAAAAAAAAACTATAAAAGTGAACTATTTCGCAATGTAAAAGCTTTTTTTGTTTTTGTAGTAATTTTATATAATTGTGCTTACGTAAGTACTCTCGATTTAAGAATATGAATCCGATCGACATTATTACGATATTAAGATTTGTCAATAAAACCCGAATGGAAGCCCTAATGGGCATTACCTACGGCATCAAGAACATCAAATTGACAGCAGCAGCTTGGCTGACAGCGAGGCTCATTTAGATCAAAAGCAGGCCCGTTGCTTACTCAGTGTTTTAGATCATGCAACTTCGGATACGCTTGGAAATGTGCAGGGTGAAGCATATGCAATGATGTTTCCAATATCAGGTACCCTTTCAAGCATACAGTCGGACAGACGACACGATACGGGCGAAAAAACTTGAGCACGAGCTTGGATGTACAGACTTCTTATCTTAAGCTGTGTCTTTCCTTTTTGTGTGTACTTATAATACTTCTCATGCGCGTCTTTAGTACGCTCTAGTTCCTCCGCTCTTGTAGTAGTAGCAGGTATATCGAAAACAAGACCAATTCTGCTCTTAAGGAATTATATAGTTTTTGAATTATTAAAAGAGAAACAAAAGCAAAAAAACAAGAAGATTGTATGTGTCAAAATAGTTGTACGTCCGAACGCTTTATAAGTATAGAACGTATCATTAAATCGACCCAAACTACCAAAGTTTGCAACGCTTTGCTGGAAAACTATTCCTAACCGCGAACCTGTGAGCCTCTTTACAATTTTAAACCTAATGTTTTCATTTTTTCAACTTGAGTTTCTAAATATTTTTTTTTTACTTTGTTGTAAACTAAGAAGTAAAACTAAAACACAATAAAGAAAACAATAATTGTAAATTTACGATTAGTCATAATGTCAGAGATAAGTTTTTCGTTTTTCTAATGAATATTATGGCCGTGAGCCTCTCAGTCCCGCAGTCGGGATGTTTCCCCGTATCTTTTGGACGGAAAGCAACTAATCGAGCCAAAATTTGGGACAGAGACGCCTTTAGAGACTCCCCATACCGTTTCAGAATGGTAACCAAAGGATCACGCTTGAACATTTCTTTGCGAGCAATCGACTGAACCAAGGTTTGTGCAGATCGGTGAGGTCTGGGTAAACATACCCTTAACAGCCAAAAATTAAGACATTGCCTTCTGCACGCAAGTTGGCCTCGAAACTAAAGCGTTTAAAGGCAACTTCGTGTCCATAATAAGATATTCCTTTCTAATTATGAATCTGTGAGGCTTATCGTGGTAAGATTTATTATGAAAAAATTTATTCTAAAATGCTAATATCTGAAGATTGATTTTTTCGAATTCGAGGATACTCGGTTTGGTTTTTGTATAAAAGTGAAAACAGTGTTCTAATGTAAAGCAAAATAAAGTTTTGTATAAACGATATAAGTGATTTCAAAGCGATTTATATCGGCGGAGTAAGTCGACGAAGTTACCATTTTACACATTTTCTTAGCGGGAAACCATTGAAGAAACGTCGAGTTCTCACTTTGACTATAAAGTCGTTGTTTGACGTTGTCTTCAGCTGAAAGCGTTAGCTGCCTGGAAAACAGAAACTCAAACCTTTCGCTAAGAATCGAGAGGAGACAGTTAGGATGATAGCCATGTAAGAAGAGCGCACTATTTTCATACTTTTGATAGGAAGCATAATGAGTTTTGCTACCTGTCGAAGAAGTAAGAACCACTAAGAGACGTTCTGAGGAATCTAAGGTAAATTTTCGAAGAAACTTTCTAATGTCAAAAGGGTTGTAATCGATTTTTGAACGAACAAAAGAGGAGATGAGTGAAAGACATTACGATGGCTCTGTACCATTACGTTATACAAAGACTTTGAAAATTGTCTTGTAATTTAATTATTGTACAAACTACATATAAGTGTGGATTTCTTTTCGCAGTTTGAAATTCGCGAAAATCGCTGTCTATAAATCTATAAGAAGATCTAGTATTGTCCCATATAAGCAACAGTCCGACATTGAGTTCCATCGAATTGAAGTTATAAAGTTTACCAATTGATGTTTCCAGATCTTTTCAAGTCGCCCGTGGGTGTAAGAAAGAAAATTATTTTTCAAATCAAACAATTTTGATGTTTTGGGTTTTGATTACAACTACTGCCAGCGCATAACATAATCGATGCATAAATATACAAAATGTACACACAGGTATATGTTGAGACAGACGTAAAGAAGAAATAAAAAAATCGATATTTATTTCGCACAATTTGCCATAAATCTTAATTTATTGTGTTTGTGGCTAAACACACACAATTTGAGACATTAACTTGTCTAAGGTTGCCAAACCAATACAGCAGAAAATTAAATTCGGTATCGGTACTTATAAGTAAATGCGCAAGTGTATGTTAAGGCAAAAGTACACTGAGATATAACTAACTTCTATATATATATATATATATATATATATATATATATGTATATGTATAAAACATACCTCGCAGGCAATTTGTTATACAAATTCCTTTCGCAACTGCAAGTACGAAAAATTAAAGGAAAACAAATTTAACAAAATTATGAAAATTAACGAAAAATTTCAAAGATTTCATAATTTTTGGAATATTTAGCTCAAGCCATGCTTGTACTTGTTTATCTATGTTGCGTGCATGCGTATGCTGTGCGTTGATTATGAAAAAATGAAAAATTGAAAAAAGAAACATTTTTTTTAACCATAAATTTTGCTTTACTTGTAGAAAATGTTGTTAACATAAATTACCTTTTTTGAAATGAGTAGAAGCACACCGTGTCTTAAATTATGACACTTGCATACAAACATAAAAATGAACGTATTATAAAAACGCAAAAAAAAAAAATCAATTCACACTCGTACTACTTACTGACTTATGATAAACATTTTTAGAGCAACGTAGTAACATTACAGCAGTGGCAGTAGTAGCAGCAGCAGCAGCAGCAGCAGCTTTAATAGAGAGTTGCAAATATAAAAATAAATTATAAACACAACAGAAATGTGGTCAACACACCATAATTTACAATTTTGTGATGTTAAATTAAACTAAATATGGAAATTTTAATACACATACATGCGTAGATGCATACATACATACATATATATGTACATATATAAACGAATTCAAAAGCACTTTTATATGCAGAGCAGCAGTACACTGGGTTTCAGTAACTAAAGCTTCAGTTATTTTTAAAATTTTTTTTTATTCTTTTTTTTATGGATTCGCTACGCTACACATGTACACAGCGGCTGTGTGAGTTTATGTTTTTCTGTGTCTCTTGTTTCAACCATATAAACACGTCAACGTTACACATACACCTGCATGAATTGGTAATGAATGTGGTCTAATGCCAAATTGCAAATGCTTGCATGCATTTGTTTCTATTATAACTAATGCTTTTAATTGTATTTGTAACTTCTAACACGGTTTAACTAACTAACACACGATAGACTAGTCAGCCAATAGTTATATGATTGAATAGAAAATAATTGTTTAATATATGGGGTTGATATACATGATATACGCGCATACACACAAATCATTATAGTTTAAGATTTATAGTACGTCGCACTCACATAGAACTTTGTCTGCTCTAGAACTACATTGCTCTCAGCTTAAAACGTCCACATTCAACATTTTTTTATTCGTTTACTAGATAAAGTTAGTTAAGAAGGTACTCGTACGAAGGTACAGTGCAGTACTCTCCCCCGAAGTCGTTGTAATTTTATTGTGCCATTTAGAAAATCTGTTACTAATTGTAAGAAAATCAAATCTTTGAAAAAATTTGCGCAATTTAACGGATGGTAATCACGTCCTTCTGTCCCTCTTTCTAAAATTTTCCGACTGAAAATTTCAAACAGTTCGAATCAATTGCATTTTCTCTATCAAACATAAATCGGTTTGAAAATGGGTCTAGAACGTTAAACAAGATGCAATGATGCAATTAAAACAAATCGAAAGATTATAGTGAGCAAAGCCGACCATAAAGTACCCGACAAAACTTCGTCCAATTCAAGTCTTTTTTCATTTTTATGATAAAATAGCAAAAATTATGCTTTGTTTGCATGTAAAGGCGAACTTTGGATGGAAACCCTTGATTATTCTGATTATTCGTCAAAAAGTACCATAGTTTCGGCAAAACTTTCCTTTTCGTGACAACATTTGTATGAGATGCATGTGGTCTAAATTTCGTACATTTATGCATGAAATCTGAAAATTGCACTTTTCGCCATACAAAGGAACAGTTACAGGTGAAAAAATTAGTGCATCCGATCCAGATTTTTCGCTTCTATTTAGTACGATAATGTACCGATGCTTAACGATTTTTGTCGAAACAGTTCGAAAATTGCAATTGGTTTTCATATCCTGGCTTTTTGAAGACAAAACGTTATATCGAGAGTAATCGCAAAAGTGTTATGATCCAAACCATTTTCAATGGGGTTCATCCTTGTGCAAAGAAATGTCACTGCAGGGAATTTCTCAAAAAACCAAATGCATGGACAGTAAGGCCGACATGTTGGGTGGGCGAAGAGTCGGACAAACAAACTTAAATCGATTTAGAAATTGATTCGATCTTGGAAATGATTCTGAGCCCGATGGTTAAATGAAAGGTGGATCTATCTCAAGTGCTTCTGGGTGTTACATGGATTCGTACAAACATAATATGCTCTACACTACAAGTGATGTAGCGTAAAAAAACATCAACATTATTATTTTTACATTCCATTAAACTGAACCAAGCTTCACTAGCAATTCTCCAATCTTTTTTTCTTATCCCTGCAACGATTTTCGGGAAGCCTTTTAATGTAAGCAATATATGGGTTTCTACGATTTGAAATATATTGCATTTGCGTGAAAGACGTGCTCGCCCCGTGGACCGCCACCCATTTTTAAATTTAAGAAATAAAAACCCATTGACGCTGATCACTAAATACCATGTCCAGCTTGGCCTAACACACAGTTGGGAATTTAATAAAAATCTGCGATTCTAGTCGTACAGAGGCGATTAATAAGGTTTCGTTATAGACTCAAGCTTATATAATTTCAACATCGCAACCGATTTCATTGATTTTGTTAAGTCATTTCACCTGAAAATGTTTTGCTAAACTGCAAGGGTATGGCAAATAATGGGAAAAAATAAAAATTAATAAAATAATTTAAGGCACAGGTAATGGTAGGCTTTCTCCTGTCTCTGCAACAAAGATGATGTACTTTTCACGCGCTATAGTATTTTTACTAACTATTGTTTGCATTAATTTTTAATTTTTTTTTTTTAGAATATCTTTGTCAAAGTATACTCGTCTCAGAAAGTAGCGACTCCATTACTCAATAGAAAACTTTTAATACATGGGAATTTTTCCTTAATGTTCCCAGCATTTTAATAGAGGGCATGTAGTGAAGGAATATGCAGTGGGTGATGCAAAAATACGTTAACATCAAGCAAACATTATTTTCTTGTTTTTAGATTTTATTCAATCCATTCATTACGCATCTTGCTGATCCAAGGAGTATGTTGTCGTATCGATTTCAAGATAATTCCAAAAAGCAGATTCCAATGATTTTTGTATGTTTTTGAGTGTACCGTTGCAGATCTGAGCAAATGTCTCATTAAATTGAAATAAATTTCATATAATTTCACATAAATCATGCATGGAGCAGATCGTAAGCAACAACCTTGCGACTCAACTAAGGACTAATAGCAAAGGGGTTTTTATTGTACTGAAGAAATTGTTCTAAAGATAGGAAGAATTGAAGAAGTTGACAGCCGATCGTGCAGCGAAATAGAATAGGCCTGAAAGACCTTGAATTAGTAAAGTCTTGCATTAGTAACGAGGATCTCTAATATCATTGGCAACTACTATTTGATGGCACGCGTTACCCATGATTATGTGCTCTGCAGAAACGAGTTCTTACTTCTTTTCAAGTCAAACTTTTTGCACCCTCCTCGATACCAGATTGAAAGCTTTGCTCGAGCTGAGTGACGAAGCTCTTAAAAATGCGACATTTAATACAGGAGCTTATGAGAGATATTACCGAAGATTGTAATTTTAAAAGTATTTATTACCTTTGATATGCAGTTTGCAGTTTATCACTCACTAAAGCAACACATACATGCAATTAAATACTTATGATGATAAAATTATATTTAACACCTTACGACCACCTCTGACTACTGCGGCTAGAAGTTAGACGGCAGTTAATATGCCTGTTCGCTTCACCGTTGTGTGTAGATGTAAAAGCAGAGATTTTAAAGACCACAATCGAATGCGACTTGTGAATTTTGTTATTTTATAATAAACCCGACAGCAAGTTTTGCTCATAAGTAATTATAGTCGTTTTTAAGCAATTTTATTGTTAAACGATTAAATGTGTGAATAAACAAATGTTAGACAAGTGTAATAAACAAATAAGTTTTGCAGTTTTCGCATAATATTGGAATTTTTATTGAAATTATTCTGTGTTTACTGATTCCGAATTAATTTCGTAGACATTAATATACATAAATGATGGCATTCGTAAATTTATCTCTTATTTTTCTATTATTTTACAAAATTTTCATCATTTCATTTACATATATATATATATATACATATATATATAAATTACCGTTTAATAAACTACTCCTTAATTAAATGGTGAAAAAATGCTCTTGTTTTCATAAGACTACTTAGCGATCATAGTTAATTAAGTTGTTTTCTAAACCTACATATATTTAGTGATTGATTGAATTTAATCAAAACAACTAACAGATCATAAACAACTTTTGAAAATGCCACAAATCGTTTATATATTTAATATATAAAAAAAAAAAAAAAAAAAAAAATATGTATATATGTATACACATAAAAAAAATATTAATTTTATTCATTATAGGCCGAATTTTGAATGCCCATCGCAATAATTGTATTTTCATAAATTATCAATGCATAGCAAATGGATGTTAGAGATACACATGGGTAAAGTCAAGTAAACATACATGAGAAAAAACGTAGCCTTAGTAGCCGAAGGTATCCAACATTCGCCTTCATATAAAAGAGGTTAATTCGAGTGCGGCATGTATGTCAGTGTTTATCACGAACTCATATACTGTTTCTAATTCGCTCAGGACCCTCGATCTTACGAGCAAATTTAGATCAGTACGTTTCTATTAAGTATTAAATATGAAAACGCGATAGCGATTACAAATGTACTCTGGGGCGGGAATGTAGACTTTTGGGAGATATTTACTACATTAAATTGCTAAATAATGGAGATTGCACGCTGCAGCACACCAGTGACCATCACTCGATCATTATTCATGATAAGCTAGACCTAATCAAAAGCTCCTTCAACCTAACTGCACTATATTTTTTCAGAGCATTGTATGATGTAGTCCTTCAGGCTGACTGCTTTATATCAATTCAGCACATTGTGCGGTGTATTTTGTGATTCGTAGTACGCTCCCCCTCGAGTATAATCGACTAATTCATAAATGCCATTATCATAAATTCGACGTCTTTGTCTACGATACCGTCACGAAGCGTGCTAGTGAATACGAATTAGAAGATGTAGGCCCTCCGTCC
Organism: Glossina austeni; assembly: GCA_000688735.1. NCBI lineage: Eukaryota > Metazoa > Arthropoda > Insecta > Diptera > Glossinidae > Glossina > Glossina austeni. Next base: position 43,675 of record KK502493.1, on the reverse strand, counting down.
GACTACATACTTTCAACAAAAACTTAATGTTTATTCGAAAGACAGTCTTATCGATTATAGTTTCGAGAATCTTGATTCCTGCGTATGCCTCGACGTTACAAAGACGCTGCTAAGTCGAATTAACCGCGACAATGCGCCGCTAGATTTGAAAATCTACGCTGATATGTAAATGTTTCTCAATTTCTCGATATGTATAATATAACAAAATATACACTTGAAGTCAAAAAGTAATTATGCTTTTTTTTGCTTTTACCCGAAAGACGGCGACACATCGAGAGACGGATAAATAAACTGAAACGTATGATATTGTGGCGTTATTTAAATGAATTTCAATAAATAGTTTAGTTGAATGGTGAATTAGTGTTGTCAACTTAATTTATATGAGACTGAATACGCGCACGCAATGTACTCTTACACACATTCACACACAATTTTACACTCATTCATTCTCTTATTCACACATTCACGACCATAACAAACCTGCTGGCTGACTATGAAATGATCGCATTTATAATATAATGCATATATGCGTTGGATAGGTTTTCGTATTATTAGTAAGTGATACGGTGTGACCGACCGACCATTTAAATGAATTAATTTTGTAAAAAGTACAACACACACAAAAATTCGACTTTAACAACAAAAACTTAATATATGTGCGTTGAATTGGTTTTCTTGCCATTTCGTTTTTTTTTTTTTTCAAGTCTTCTGCTATCCTATATATATATACGAATGTATAATAAATAGATATAGGTAAATAAATCCATTTATATAAATATACGTATATATGAAAATATATATTTATGGCATTGTACTTCAACGAAAATAGATCATTTTTGATATGCGAACGCATTCACGTATAAAATGAGTTTATTTTTCTCTTCTTTTCTTCTCTCTGCTTTTTTTAAGCATAAAAAGCTAGAAAAAGATATAAGAAGAAAAACTCTAAAGAAACAATTAAAACGCTACATAAATTGCAGATCGAATATTTGATACTCGCCACCCAATTGTAAACGTGTGTCGTAACAGTTTATATCATGTAATGTAAGGTCTCATCTGCAGATCAATATGTAACACCTATACGCTAATATTTGAACCTTCGTTTGGAAGTTTTGAAGCTGGTGGGCTTCCAAGAGCACACTGCAAGGAAACATCGTAAAATCAACTGGGAGTTTTCTGAAGTGTTGCAGCAAATTTTAGAAGGAAATTTTCTACGGTTTAGAGGCTACAGTTTTCTGCTGATTGTAGGTCTGGCTATAGGCAGGCAGAGTCTACTTTTGACTTTGACCTCTACGCACTACCAAGTTTCTGTATAATTTTTGCAAGCATAAGCATTCCAACAACAAACGGATGCATGGACATGCTAACTTTGTAAATTCATTTCAAATTGTTTGTGAGCGTTACAAACTGATGCTAAAATTCATTAGATGCCCAAATTTTGGTAGTTGGCGTTTAACAACATAATTCTCCTTTTGCGATATGTGTTTGCTTTAATGGACGTTTCATATTTTTTGTATATTTTATCGGTTTTATAGAAAATAAAACGCATTACATCAAGTATGAAATTTTGGACTATACGATGGAAGAATACTACTGGGTAATATTATACACGTGGGGTATCTGGAGCTGGTTGAGTTCAACAGTTGTTGAACGCAGAGAAGATGGGAAGGGTGAACCTTTTTTGGCACCGAGCAGACAGCAGTAGATTTTCCATCTTTTATCTAAATTTTTAGTTCTTCTTGCTAATGGAGGCGGTGAAAATCCTTTCTCCAAAATGAGCTAATTGGCGTTTTTAAAGTTTGACATTTTGTTGTTCCCTTTTGTTTTGAAGCAGTATTTCAAACTTATCCAATAGATAGAAACCGTGACTACCAAATCGCTTCAAAACGCAGAGCCGTAGAGTATATTTGGTCGTAGCTATAGTCCGCGACCAGTCAGTAAAACCATAACACTTACTGACCAAGATAAACAGCCACTAGACTGCGTCCTCACCCGATCTCTCTCTCACTTATTGGAGGCATCCCCTGCGCGATTGGTCATATTAAAAAAATGTATATTTTTAAAATGTGTCTAAAAACTGCAATTTTTTGCATATTGAAATGGACTTATGGTCACTTCACACTTTTACCTCGTAATTTAACACCGAATACACCGACAATTCCTATATATATCTTCTCTTATCGCAGGAGAATCAAGTTGCACTTTTTGAAAAAGTTACATACCCTACGATGAAACCGGAAAGTATACCGTTTAGATTGTGAACAACACCATTTTGGCTAATAAGAAATAAATGCACTATGGTGATCCATAATACCTTACGTGACTTTGCTTTGCTTTGCTTAACACTGTTATTCAGTGATCCAATATGAACCGTGTTCAACAGTGTTCGTCCTTGGGCCAAAAAAAGTCAGTGCAGCGAACTATATCAAAAGAACTTAAAAATTACCATCTGCAACTTGAACACGAGAAGACAAGTCACACAGAGAGTCAGATGGACAGACGAGCTTAATTCGATTCAGATAGTGCTTCTGTTCGGTGTGTCGGTATAATAGGAGATAGGTCTGTCTCGAGTCCGCCTGCGCATAGTATATATCGACAAACTTAGTACGCCGTTGTACCATTAGTCGTGTAGGGTATAACTATTTCAAATTGTGGAACACCAAGGGACTAAAATTATATTTTAATTTACTTTGGACGTTGAAGTATTTAATGCGCAAATCTCTCAGCATAAATTTTGTAAGTTATTTCACTCCGGAAGGCAACACTCCTATCCATGTTTTTAACATATGGAACCGATTTTCAAGGCTTTTTTTGTCCGTATTCCGTTCAATGTTTTTTCACAGATGAATCCGAACTAAACTATGTTCGCATTTCTCATATACGTTTCCGTTATTTTTCGTGTTCACTGTCAATATCTTCAATAAGATGTTCAACTTTGTTGGCTAAAAATTACATGGCCAGAAGTTTTCTTACTTGTAAAGCATCCAATAAACTTTTCCATTTATTTACGAACGCGGAATAAAAGAAGAAACGAAATGTTCTTTGTTCTCGTGCTTCCAAAAATATGGAAATTCTTTGAAAACGGACTTAGTGCTGCCATCAGATGTTAATTGAAATTTGATCTAGCGTTTTTGGCATACATTTTGTCAATTTGTCTTTATGTTTGAACGAGAGTCTACTCATACCTCTCTGGTCACAAGAAGGTCAGGGATTGCGTCTATTTTGGCTTTTCTCATAAGTTTATATCCCAGTTCAGAAAAAATACAAACTTGTTGATGTCAACGTACTGGCTAAGGCCTCCTGGCTGAGTTTTTTTTTTATGGAATCGGACATAACATCTAAATTTACTAAAATTACTTCGGCTCATCCTTGTTGAAAAAATGTAAAGCAATTTGATTGCTTCACAGGGGTGAAATCTTCAAGCACTTATCGCACAGATGCCATGCGGCCCATACAGTGGAACTATAAATGCTATGAATTTTGTAGATTTTACATATTTTCTAACTCTAGAAATGCCTGTGCTTCTGTCCATGTGCTTATATGTTCCACTATACGGTCATCAATGAACGAAAAAGCGCGATTATTACTTTCTCTTTCATAATATTTCGTTTTGAGTACGCTGTGAATACTGCATAAGCGAGCGATATTAGACACAATGAAAGTTTGATCGTGACAGCTGAATCGTGACATTGAAGGAAAGAAGTTGATCAACTGTAAATAATTTCTGTAAATAAACATATTTTTTTTGTGAAATTTTACGCTATTGTTTATAAATTTAACAGTCCAGGAATGGAAGCAAATGATATAAAAGAATTTTGCATATAAATTCTTGAAGGGGTCAAACGACCGCGTGGAACGCTCAAGGCCGAATTGCATGAACTTATCGATAAAAAAATAAATAGTTTTTAGCTGTGAAATAAATATTTAATCGAATAAATGCTTATGTCATTGAATATGTATTGTAATCAAAGTCATCAAACAAGTAAAGCCAAAGTGAAAGTTTGCAAGGGATTAAGTTGGGGTCAAAGCCAATATCGGTTACAGGATCTTGACTCGAGAATTAAAGCTTACAAGGTACCATTCGCTAGAAGTAAAACAGCTCGCCGAAGAATTTTGAAAATTTCTTACGAAACCCATATTTGATCGCCATTTACATACACCATAAAGGCCTGTCGCCGTTGAAAAGAGCCGACGTTTGCCTTAGAGGCTTCCTAAGTCCGCCTGCCCAAGCAGACCTTGTGCAAGTGCTTTTCTTTGCCGGCAGATCTCACAAACACACTTGTTTGGCTAGAATAAAGT
>KK502493.1:0-39026 GCA_000688735.1 Glossina austeni | reverse complement strand
CATATATATATATATATATATATATATATATGAATTTATATATATACCAATCTATAGATATATATATATACATATATATACATGCACTTATATGAACGTACTTTTTTTGAGGACAACGTATTTCTCTCAATATAGTGATTTTTCTGTTAAATGTTTTAATCTGCGATTAAGGTTGGAAGACATCGTATTTTCTACGATACGAGAGCAAAAAAAAGTTATCTTTTAACTTTATCAAACGAAAGTTTGTACAGTCTGTTAGTATTTGTCATAGTAAAAATTTTGAGTTATCCATCGGCTGCAGAAATCTTTAATTTAAAGGTCGTGGAGGTCTATTCTCCTTAAGAAAGTGCATTTGCTGACGTCTTGCACGGTGTACGAACACGAGGATAGTACATATTATCTGCAGTATTAAATAAGACAAATACTAAAATGGTTTGCTCAACTTTGCTTCGTTTATTAGAAAAGAAGATAAATTTTCTTCACGTGTCATATAAACCGCAGTTAAAACTGCTGGCCAAAACTTACATAAGAAACAGTTATCTATTAGAAAAAAAATTATCCTTTTTTTACATGTGTGTGCCGATGGCATTTGTAAAAACTTTGATTCTATATACCCGGAAATACGTGGAAGTTGAGTAATATTCCCTAAAAATTTAATATTACGTTTTGCTCTGTTTCTCTTGTCTGCATACAACGACGATTAGAATGGGTAGACATTAGGTCAAAAGTTTTCGTTATGTGGTTTAGATTATGCTAGAAAAATACCAAAAACTCTTCAAATTATGTATAATATAAAACCACACACACACGCACACACACACGCACACACACACATCGTCAACATATAAGACTTAAAAAAAAAAAAAAGAAGAAAGTTCATTATGAGTGTATGAGTAGGAGAGACAAGGAGAATAAATTTTCACCTAAACACAAATACGGGGATATAAATATATAAAGCATATATCATTACATGGGTGTACGTCAGTGTTAATGATGATGGTTTGAGCGAGACGGGAGAAGAAACTATATGTAAAAAGTATATTTTTATACATATTTATATAAAAGTACTTTAGCAACTAAAACTATACAGCTAGCTAGCTACCCGTACTGCTTGCATGCTTCACAGCTCTTTGCACTTTAGTTACATACAAGTGCACAGATGAACAAATAAAGTAATGTGCACATGTACACACCTATGTGCATAGGTATACACCTATAATGTACGGAATAGTAGCGTAGAACTAGAGCATACCTTTCCAAAATCCTTATGATCCTTGAAGTTTTCTTTAACTTTTACTAAAATACAAGCAAAATATGTCTCTGCCTGCAAGAAGGTAGTAGCAATAGTTTTCATATTTTCCTCGACTCCCAAAAAAAAAAAAAGAAAGAAGGGAAAAAGGAAAGAAAAAAATGGAAAAAGATTTACAGGAAATGTTTGGAATTGTGCGTGTTCTCAGCTCACATAGTATATTAGTTGAAACCACTTTTGTTTTAGTTTTTCCGTTTTTATGCTTCTTTTTCCTTGCAAGTAAAAACTTGTATAACCTTTTGTTTTTCTTCTCTGATATGAACATATTCATAAGCATTCTTATGTACATGCAGTACACAGAGGAAGGGTATATGTGTACTTTGCGCACATATACACGGCAAAAAATCGAGATAGCAAATGGCAAGCATAAATTTATGTAAAAAGATCTGTGATTTATATAATGTGGCCGAAAAAGTTTCATTTCGTATGTTCATCGTCGGTTCATATGTTCTTTGGTTGGCTGAATAAGTCGGCTTGGCTGCCTGGCTGCCTGGCTGGCTGGCTGGCTGACTGGCTCACTGGCTCACTGGCTGGCACGGCATTTTAATTTATGGAATTTAAGTTTTAACGTTTTTAAGCAACTTGCAAAAAGTTCCATTTCATACTCTTTTCTCAACTTAACTCAGTTCCAGTAGAGCTTCATCCACGTCTACGTGAATTGATTTTTTTTTTTTTATATTTCGTTTTTTGTTTAAATTCACCCATTAACTGTGCTTCAGTCCGACCTCATACAAGGGGTGATACAATATTACGCTGTAATCGTTCTTACGTACATACGTATAAAGAGTTCACTTTGTGCACCTTGCTAAGGATAATAAATCAAACGCTTCAGTTTCTTTCATTTCTTTTCTTTTAACAGTTTGCACCAAACTGACTAGTGAGTTGAGTCTTCCGATTTGTCGTTCTCTTTGTAATACTCAAAAATATGCTACAAACACTTCATAAAGTATAAGCAGCGTACGACCAAGAGTCTCTGATTTCATTTAATAATATTTCTGAGTCCGTCTATCCGGCTGAATTGCGCAATTTTTATCGCCACCTAAAATTAGTTTGAAATTAGAAGCAGGAAGCTTTAAATCGGCCACATAGTGCTCATAAGGGCTGTCCTTGCAAAAGCTGAAATAAGCGGGAAAGATGAAATTTTCAAAGCCTTATGACAAACGAGCGCAACAAGTCTCAACCACAAAGTTCAGAGGACAAAGCGTCCTGATCGGGTTGCCAATAATGAGGCAATTGAAAAACTGGAAAAAATACCGCACTGCTACTATGAGTATTTGCTTAAGATGGCGAGTGTTCGAAATTCTCCTCAAGGCCCAAACAGTTATTTTCTATTATTTATTTAATTTTTTTTTTTTTTTTTTGTTTTATTACGTACTGATATTCGGCAAACCCTTTCTAGCAAATCATAGCTTATTTGATTTTATTTCTTTCGTTTCCGTTTAGTTTTCGTTACTGCTGAAATATCTAGAAAGACGTGAAGAAAACTTCATGCACGCTCTCTTACTACCTACTATATACATATATACATATACTTGTATATGAAATATCTATGAAATGAATGAAAATTTTTCAAGTTTTATTTTATTGTTGTGGGTGTTAACTTAGCAAAATCTCTTCTATTTAATTTTTCTATATTTTCTTTTTCTCATTTTGTCTGCCTCCCGAAAAGCCACCATTTTTGTTTTACTTGCTTGCATAAGAAATGAAGAAAAACTTCCTTTTTTTTTCTTTTTTTTTTCACACAAAATTTTCATGTAGATTTATGGTTTCTCAGATAATGATTAGGGGTTCAAAACTTTTACTTACTCTTTACTTAGCATTTCGAATGAGTTGAAATAACTAGAGATCTATAATACAGCGCAGAAATTTAAATAAATCAGAAAAAGAAAATGAATTTTTTCAAATATTATTTATACAGGCCTTCAGGAGGAGAAGGTTTTGCACTTTTTTTCCGTGTTCCGTGTTCTAGCGTTGCGTTCAGCATATTCCGCCGTCGTAATATTTATGACAACAATTTGTTGGAGAATTTTTTATGTACTGCACAGCGTTTTTTGTGTTGTTTTGTTTTTTTCAACGTAAATGCATTGGATGTGTACTGCACCTATACGAGCATGATATTTGTTTTACAAACTCGCCCTTACAAAATTGATAAATACGATGCAGTTAAGAGTTTTATTGGTCTGGTATTGACATTGAAAAAATATTGAAAAGCATGGATGCAATTTTATTTCGGCAGATTTGTGATTTATTCCTTTAGTTGCTATTGGTTGATGGTTTGGTCACGAGGACAGCGTAAAGGTAATATGTTGTTGCCTCCTGCTATTCAAAGTGCACTTTGCTTTATTTTTTTTTTTTTTTTGTATTTCAAAAGAAATGAATAAAAATGACTTAAAATTTATTTTAAAGCATTAAAATTACTTTTATCACACACTTCTTGCGTTCCAAACAAAATATAGCTTACATTTTGATCCCCCTTTTGTCGGAAATGTGCTCTTGCATTACGCTTTTAATTTATTGAAATGTTTTTACATATAAAATAATCATAAACATTTTTTAGCACAACAAAGCTTTAATTAACAAAAAAAGAAGAATGTGACTGTTTAGCTTGTTTAAAATACGACGGACTTTAAGTTTGATAAATCATGCGAACTCCAAGATGCAATTTTTCAATGAATTTTGGAATATTGAACTGTAAAGCAGCAGTCTGAGGTTTCGGGCTTGGATGCGTTACTTGCAGTTTTTGCGTAGTCTCGACATTTTTTATTTAACAAAAACGGCGATTAACGCTCCAATTCGCTTAACAGTGCAACGGCTGGCGTCTCGCATACACTTGCTCCTACCGAAATGGGCTGATTTTCGTTGTGGAATTGCAACAATTGCAAAAACTCCAACAACTTTGAAAAAAGATTAGCATTTTTTTTTGTGCCTGTGACTTTCGATCCTACAATGTCCCAAATGCGCTTATCCAGCTATTTATCAGAACCAATCGTATGCTTGGTCCAAAAATGCTCTCAATCTGTTCAGTAACCACCAACACGCTCCCAATTAACAAAATTTTAATCCCAATTTATTTCCAACTCATTATAATGCACATTAGAACGCTCTTTACCCAATTGCATATAAATGGAACTGTCGTTGATCGTCTGCATCTTGAACTTGACTTGATTAGCTGGAGAAAGGTTGCTTGTAGGTATTGAAAGGTCTTCTCATAACAAAGAAATTTTAGAGCTTTCCATGCTCTGTAATCACTCTTTCAAAGCTTGAAAGTTGAAAAAGGTCAAATTGACCCATGTGGTAGTTCTAGTGTTAAAGAGCATATGTGAAGGGTGTTTTGCCGTCTGGCATTACTTTTTTCAAGGTAATTCATTTTTTTATTATTCATTTATTTTTCTGTTTCGTTTATTTGCTTAATATTTTTTTATTTAACGCGATGAAAACAATAAAGTTAACAAGATGTGGTTAATTCTAAGTGTGATTACCATCATATCTACTAATCAGTTATCTTTCTACCACAACACTAGTATTGTTTTGTATTGTAGTATAGCGATCAATCCGTTCTGCGACCTAAAAGATCTGTTGTATTGGGATCCTTATAAGCGCCATCTGGTTCTGCAGATAACATTGGTGTTAGTAGTTTATTAAAATTTCTAGGCCGATGGAAATAATAGACTTTTGTAGTAACAAATCTATTCTATGTGGAATGATAGGATCGTAAAGGTGTACGTAAACTAGCTCGTACATTAACCGATATATTCATAGAGTTCGGAGAGAAAAGTTAAAGCACATTGAATATGTATGTGTGCTTCCTTAATAGCCAAATAAAAAGCACGCGGAAAACTATTCGGCGTTTATCGGTACCGCCAGCAGTAATTACTTTAAACGTCGGAAGGGGAAACTACCTGCGAGAAATGTGAGTTGCGTTATGGCTTTAAAAAAACACCAGACATTTGAAATCTATGGGATGAAAGTTCTTGCTGCGGCAATGAAAGATGATGGGATAGTTTTAGCAGAGCGGCGCTACGGGCCGTTGTAAAGAATTTCCTAAACCAAGCGTTATACTCACAACTTTTTAATTAAATTACTGAGGTTATAAGGTAGAAGTAGACGGCCAGTTCTAGGATGAAGTGAAAGTGAGTGAAAGAAAGTGTAGATTCTCTGACGCGCTCCCATGACACCTATAAACGAACAACCGTACACAAATCGGCCCTGATGCGACAATGAGAGGAACATCGGCTGTGCGGAGGCCTGCCAACCAAATGTCAATCGAACTTCATTCGAAGATTTTCCACGATGGATACGAGAACAGAATTAATCACTAATTCTCTAATTAAAATTGTTAAATTTATTTATTGCAACTTAACAAATTTCTTATTTAAAAGCAATTTTCGAAATCTTATCAACAAGCAAAACAAACAATGGAATTAAAAAGAAAAACGAATCATAAAGCAGCGAGATAACGACATCAAGGTTCTCTTGTGTAAATGATTGCAGTAAATGTAGAAATGTGAACCGTCATAAAAAGGATGCCCGTAGTGTTTTACACGAACGCAAAGTAAATATTTCCCTGAAATGTTGTTAGTTAGCGAGCGCATAAATACAATTTCACACAATGTATTATATGTTTATATAAATTTTATTTTTATTAAATTTGTCTCATTTTATGATTATTTAGACGCCAAACCCTTACATTTAATCCAATTCAAAGCAAAAGGAAAAAAGATACTTTTTTGTATGAGCTCACTATTTAAACAAGATAACGTAATGACCTCAAAAATTGTTTGTAAGACAAGTTGAGCAAGTGTGTAAATATCTGTTCATATAAAAAATTCTATGGAAAATTTTGATTAATTTACACTTGTTTTCAACACACCCTTTAGAAAATAGAAACTGCTGTTACGAGCGGTAATAAAGTTAAATTGTTAACAATTTTTACTTACCAAATTCATAAATCATTGGATTTTACGAAAAAAAAAAAAGGAAAACTGTTTAGGACGCATTTAGTGAGACGCAGCGAGTAAAAGTCTTACGAGATTGTGCAATAAAATCACCGCATATTTCACAGCAGGATATTGGCCTGAAATTGCCCCGCAAAATATTATGCAATATGACAGTTATGTCAAATCCCAGCCAGGAGGGAGTGTATTATAAATTGTCCAACAGTGCACTCAATCACCCAAACTTAAGCTTTGAGCATTTGGTAGATAATTCCTTATATTTCTCAGATGTTTATGATTTTCAATTATATTTTCGCAAACACATATATAAAGTGTTTGCACATATGTCGTATCTCATCATATTATTTGTCAACCCAGAGAAAAGAGAACATCCTGCTATGTTACTAATATGACAAGTGCGGGGATGGGTATCTGTTATCTGTTCTTTTTTTTATTTTTTTTTTTGCTTTTGTTATATGTGTTGCTGGTATACCAACACTATTATAAAAGGATTTCACACTCATCTATACCCATATATATATGCTTTCGGAAAGTTTTGAAAGGGTCGTTGTCATTGTAAATGTTTTCAAAAAGAAAAAAAAAAGAACCGTTCCTTCTCTTTTAGTTGCTCTTCCCCCGTGATACTTTTTGCATGTCTGTTTGTTTGCTAAAAGATACGAACGCGTATACGCTCGTATGGCTAAGATTGCATACAAGTATGGAACGAGTCGTACAATTCAATTAATTGTGACAAATAATTTATGAATGTCCCCGTGTATGTATGAGGTGGTTTATATCCTTTGCACACACACATACGCATAGCTTTAGTACTTTGCCATAAGATAGATATATATATGTGTTTGCATATATATACGTTATGTGTAGATGCTACCGTCTGCTGCATATATGATGTCGCTGGTAATGATAAATCCCTGCATTCACATCAGATAAATGAAAGATATGACAAGCATTTCCAATTTGAAGGTGTTACAAACTTTTACTTACTTTTATTTCGTTTTTGCGTTTTTCTATCATTCGCCTTCGTTAAGGGTTAATATATGAGGTTTCCTCTCTATCGCTGCTAATAGATGAGATGCAACAAAAAGTATTATGCTTTCAGGTGATCAACATTCATATACATATATATATATATATATATCTAATTCGTGGTCATATACATCGAAGTTTGCCGCTAGCACTGATGATAACTGTATTTGGGAAGAACTGGGTGTACACCTCTTTCCAACCGCTTCGTAACAATTTTGAGCAGGATTTGTTTATTACAATTGCAAGACCATGTGGCCTTTAACACTTTGTGATGTTTTGAAAAGCTTTTCTTGCAGAGAGACCTTCTGGGGGAGGGGGAGCTGTTCCTTTTCCTTGTTGAATTCCCATGTGATATTCTTGGAAATGCAAGCAAAGGTAGTTCCGAAGTCGTCTTAACCCACATCTAACAGTTTCGCTTGTTTTGCGCATTGCCTTGTCGTAGTACTCATCCTATTACTAATTCATGGGGTTGTTATGATATTTATACACAGATTTGTGACAACATTTTTTCATCAACTTTTTTTCTTTTTTGCTTATAAACTGGTTGGAAAAATCTTTTCTTATTTGTATTCTTTATATTTTAAATGCCACATGAGCTTATTGGATGATATGTTATTAACAACTGTTCGGTTGTTTCTATTGTCAAAAAGATGACATTTTATCTTCCCCCTCTAGAGTCCTAATCCACTAGTGAATATTATTATTAAGTTAAATTTCATTCAAACATCTTAAAATGATTTCATAAACTTGTTGTACACAATACTGGAGCTATCTAGAAGACCATATTGTTATTAAGCTAATACCCATATGCATTGCTAATAGGAAACAAGCGACGAGGAAATCAATCCAGGGGGCATTCTAATAATTTATTTTTTTTTTTTTTTTTTGAAAGAGTGCTCGTGAGGCCTTCATGACGTATACACAAACTTGTTTACTCATTCTAGTACAATGTTCTCTAATTGACTGGTCATACTAATAAAGAAAAAATAAAAAAATCTGGCATGTACAGTTAGGAACATAATAAAATAACGGACGGAAAGACAGACGACCGTAAATCTGTTCAGAAAATGATTTCGCAAATGGTTCGGAAAATGGTTAGGAAAACGATTCTGAATCGATTGGCATAATAAGGTTCGGGTGAAACTCAAGTCGTTCTTACCTATCATACTCTTGCCATAAGTGACATAACTTACATAATATAATAATAAACTATAATGTTAAAAAAAAGTGAAAAAAAAAAACGTGCAAATATTATATTATGACAAACATCCCTTATTCTAACTCCTATTTCTAGATGGAACATCGGGTTAATATTAACCCATGCCGGCTATGTGTCCACATTGCATACCTTTTCATTTTGTTACATTTTTACTAAATTTTAAATTATTTTTTTTCTAATTTTTTAATTGTTTTTTGTTTTGGTTCAACTACTACGTCTGACGTATTCTGAATACTTATAACTTTTTTTATTGACACCACTTTTTATGGCCTTTTTTGCAAATTAATTAAGCAGTTAGTGATGGGTAAAAGAAGAGTTCAAGTGCAGAGGGTTAACATCAATAATTCTAAGCGATATCTTACTTGTTCACATTTAACAACACATTTTGCTTAAGATAAACACAATTTTCCTGCTTCTCTCCTCGAAAAGTATAGAATCTGAATATAGTTTGCCGTCTTGAAGAGCATTAATGAACATTTACAGAGATTACCTTTTTTTTTATAATTTTTTAAATATTTTTTAACTCAATTCCCTTTTGGTAATCTTTGCAGGCCAGGCCACGATTTATGAAATGTTTCTGAGAATCTAAGATTTTAGTTCAATAAACTTATTGTTATCGAAATATCAGCATACTGTCGGGTATAAATTACATTTGTGAGAGAGAAGTCTAAGGAAAAAGTTCTTCTTTTTATTATAATTTAAATTTAAAACACTCATAAAACACCGCATACACTCAACGCTAACACTTCAAAATATAACTATTTTATAAAGCAGTAAAAGAGAAAAGAAGAAGTGTTGGCAGCGAACGCAATGACTTCTATGTTAAAAACAATATTATAATTAAAATTTGATAACAATCAACCAAAAAAATAAAAACAACAAAAGAAAAAAGAAAAATAAATAATTAAATGTTCTCTTAATTGAAAAATAAGAAATTTATGTTTTTTTATTTTTATTTTATAAGAAACTATATTATTTTAATTTTCCTGGTATACTTACCAGACCCACAGACTCATTAGTTTGTGAACAAGTAATGAAAAATAAAAAATAAAAAATAAAAAAAAAACAACGAAGACATTATATATTATAAGTGTGAAAAGAGATCGCGTTTTAATATTGAACAAACATCAAACCAGCCACTCTGCTAATGTCAAGTCATAAAATGTGATGGGTAGATCGATAGCGATTCTGTTTTCATTAGGTAACACAAAATACTAGGGAAGAGCATTTTAACAAGGAATTATTTATCGGTTAAAGTCAGAATCACATGATTAACTGCAATGGTGGATGTGAGACAGAATCCTGGGATTCTAATTGAGAAGACTTCAACAAATAAATTACAGGACGTAACCTGTTGATAAGACGGCAAGCGTTGTGAGTGAAAGGAAGACGCAAGGCAAAGTCCGCAAAGGCGGCAGTAGGTACGTGTTCACAAATACGCACTATATGTTCGCTTACAGGCACACATACACACACACACACACACACACACTTTCATATATATTATTGTCTTCTTTTTCTTGTTCCTGTTTGCTATTGAACTTTTCGATTTTCATTTTCATCATGCGCCCACGTTATGCTGTTCTAGCCTTTGGTCACTCATATCGAATAGGGACGATATAAGGATAATATTTTCCATCTTTCTTATATATGATGCAGATGACGTCCTTCACTGTCTACTATCTTTGTTTCATCGTCCCCTGAACTGATAAATATTGTTCGTTGCTTTTAACTAAGCAGCAGGTATGTTTAAATTCGTACATTCTCTCTGTCTATCTATTATCTATAAATAGCATATGTTTACTTTTATGTATTCGTCTCGTGTATGAGCAGACATTATGGAAATAGAAGTTAGAAAAAGGAAAAAAATACATCCGCAATTATAACGATAAGAAAAGATATAAGCAATAAAAACTGAGTCAAAAAGTCTGTCGCTTACTTCAATTGCATATTAAAAAAATTACCGTTAGATCGCAATAAAGATCTACAAAAAAGAGAATAGAAAATTCTTAAAATATAACCAAAATATTTTTGATGCAGCTCAGGTACTAAAGAGTTTCAACTGTAAGCACCACATCAAATGAATAATTTCGACTCTTTGAAGGATGGTTTAGTTTACCTCAAAACGGTAAAAGGCAAGAGGATCTAGTTTACTTGACATTACTATTACAAAGAAACTGAGAAGCAAGAGAAAAATGCAACACAGAAGAGAAGACGAGAGAAGGGAAGAATACAAGAATCAACTTTTTAAAGGGATAAATAATTCCCGATTATTAAAAGTTATCAAAAAGTAATCTTTCTGAAATAATTCCCCCGTCTCAGAATGCTAAGCTTGGAGTAGCTTAAAAGCTTCGAGCTTTTTGATTCATTGGGGTCATCACACTTCATATATCGGGCCATCGCATGGCAAGGTCGTCTCGTTTGTACTTTCGATAGCCAGGCCTTTGTCTGTTGTTGGATTTCATTTCGTTGCAATAAATTCAAAAACTTAATCGCTCCTCGAATAATGCTTCAGTGACGTTAAGATTGATGCTAATGTTAAGAAAAAACTGGTCGCTTTATTAACGCATAACTCAATAAGTGTGTAGGATACGGAATGTTTCAAAATTTTAGATTTTCCGACCATTAGTTTTCAAGTTGCCGTGATTTTAGTGAAGCTATCTATGAAATTGACGTTCGAGGAACAACAGTAGCGTCGGGAGTGCCGACATTTATATATCATTGCGTGAACTTATTGATTCATATGTTATGTTCCATGAATAGCTCAAGGGTGAGGTAAATCCAATTTCGAGTGCTCTTTCAGAAAGAACTGACAAAATCCGAAAGTGTTGAGATTAAGGGACTATCGAAGAAAAGGAATATGTTTGAAAAGACATTTCGGCCTTATGAAGTACAGGGACCATACGAAGTGCAGATATTGTCCATCACCATAAAGTTATACGGCGACGGTCATCTGTACGCCTTATCTGTCTCTTTGTTCGTCTGTCCAATCATTCGTCTATTTGCCCGTCCATACACCTATTTTGCCCATCTGTCTCTTCGTTCAAGGTCCATCTTCGGCCTGTTCGTCCATATGTCCATTCGTCTGTCTGCCGCTTGTCTTTCCTGATCACCCGTTCGCCTGACTGCCCGAATGTCTAACCTCCCGTCCATCTGATCGGGCTTCCCTCCGGTGCCTAGAATGCACTACTTTTTTAAGTGCCTTTTTTTAAATAGCACACATGGAGTTGAATTTCTATTCCCCAAATTAAGTTGTATGCTTCAAAGGGCTAAAGTACAATAGTCGTATAATAATTCTTACGCCAGTTTACTCACCTTCTTGCAATTCTTTATGGTGTAAATAACCCTTTCATGTCTTTCAAATGGTAGCCTAACTCTGTAAACAGTGAAAGTAATTTTTTGCTTGACTGGCAAACACTTTACCGCCATTACTAGTATGACATATTTTGATATTTATTTATTATCTTGTCAATGTTTCGCATTAAATGAAAGTTTGTAACAAACAAACAAATTATGTTCTATCGCACAACCGGGTGTCTTTCCGAGCCGTTCATGTGTGTGTGTGTGAGTGTGCTTGTGTGCTAGTAAAGGAAATACTTCCCCCTTTTTTTCCTAAAGCTTAGATATACTTTTCATAGATATATATATGTATGTATACATAGACTTTAAAGTACAATAAAGTGTCAACAAGTTTTTTTTTTCTTCTTTGGAACTTTATTATTGATTAAGACCTCAAACGGGAGCAAACAAATCAACAGCAAAATGTTGTGTTTAGAAAAAAGAAATCAGGGGAAATTATGACAAATTGTTAAAGTACTTTAGAAAAATTGCTTAAGCACACATAGCGAGAGATGCAGGCGCAAGTGGATTCTCAATATAAATTCTATTATCATTATGTGCACGCACTGTGCTCGCATGAGTATTTGCAAATATTTGACCAGATGTACGGCATGGTGTGTTTTTAAAAGCTTCTTTTGATTTTTGGGCAACCACCGTATCTTTCGCCAGCTATTAAATACACACATATTTGGGATGATACCTTTTATGGATTTCTTTAATTTTTTATGACATTTTTGGTTATTGAAAATTTTTTCATTCAACCGCATTCAAGCATTTCGCTAAGCATTGAAGAAATTCTTTTATAATATTATATTGAAAACTTCGTCTGTGTGGCTATACGAACGCAAGAGTCTTTGTATTTAAATGGATTTATGCTCCGATTTGTAACCTTTTTCTTTATACATGTATGACCGTAAAAATTTATTGAATATTAAGGCTTTAGCCAAGATTATCATAAATCATTCATATAGTCTTCTTTATTCTCTCACTTTGATATCCTTACTTACACATATCAATATAATACGTTAACATGAGGCAGTGAGGTAATGCGTACGTAAGGAATGCTTCTTTGAAAATGTTACCCTTATTTCACAGGTTTTTTTTTCGCCTACCTCAAGATAAAATACGCTTAGCCTTTTTTCTTTCTTTTTTGAAAACATTTCATTTGTTCCACTGCTCAGGTTAGACTGCTTAATGAGCATCCCACTCAATTAGCTTAAGTAGCTGAGCAAAGGCCTAATGGCAATTAACAAAATTGGTTTATATTTCTTGCAAAATATTACAAAGTGAATACATTCATCTGCAAGCTATCTTACTTGCCTTCAGTCTGTATAACCCTGTATAAAAGCCGGAGGATACAACTACATTTTCGGTTTCTATATCTATTATGTATGTATAGATAGTATGTTAGATGTCTTTTTATGCAAGCTTATAATATATAAAACGCGTACACGAGTCCATCAATTTTGGCACATACTAGACGTACACAGTATCTGTTATAATGTAACGAATAAAAGTTCAGCCTCACTTATTGCGTCCGTGGTATTAAAAGACCATTGAACAATCTCTTCTGCTTGTCACATCTGTTCCATCAAAACTGTATAATATTCTCGGGTTTCGCTTGGATACTCAAGGAAAAGATTAACATTAAAGCCTAAGTATTAGAGATACTCGACTCGTGACTGAAAAGTTCTATGTAAGGGAATATTCAGAAAATCGACAAAATAGTTTTCAATTCTCAATTCGAATATTCCAACAACATGGGGGGATTTTTAGTTTCTTATATTAAAATCCCTACAACTAACTACCATTTTGCCGGAATAAATTAAAAACGATATTAATTAATATACGAACAAAAAAAATTTAAAATTGTTGTAGAGGAGCTAGTCCTAGTGTGTACCAATGTGAATGCTTTTTAGAAGGTCTCGTTAGCCTAGTGCTGGTAGATTCATTCTAACGCTGGTTTCAACCCGAGTGACTTACTGTCTGCTCGACCCTAAGTTCCTTTCTCCTATCCAAAAAATATGTCTTTTGGTATACGGACTCAGGACGCCAGTTGTCTTTCTCTTACGACATTGATATTTTATCTAAAAGGGGGAAGACCTTGCCGCTAACGATGGACAACATTTTGAATCGTAAATATATGGTCAGTTTTGCACAATCAATTCTCTAATGTAGAAAAAGAACGGCATTAACGGAGTTGTACACTTAACACTTGATCTATTACCTTGGGCGTAGTACCTTCTCTGGCAAGTATGAAAATACTTTCCTTAAATTTTAAGCCAGAAAGGAGTAAATTCTACTTTTATATCGTTTACCATAAATACTGCAGCACGCTTTTCGCATATCAGTTATGTCGTTTCGGAGAAAGTAAAACAAGAAATACTTGCTACTATTGTGTGAGATAAAAAGGAGAAGTTACGTTGGATAGATGAAATTCATCGCGTATGTCTTCGATACTGTGAAATCATGACACGAGGTCTAAGCATGCTAAGCTAGTAATAACGAGCGCGCCGCCAATTACTTCCGGATATCAACGTAGTGTCAACATAAATGTGGATTGGAGTTCTGATAGTCGCTAGCAGCTTAATATATTTTAGACTATTTAATACTTGATTATTAAACTAAAAGGAAACATTAAGCACGCAATAAAATTGTTTACCTAAAGATTTTATTGAAATATAATTGATTTTTATGAGATAAACATTTTTATATGTTTGTAATTAAAATATAATAAAAAAACGGTGTTTTTTTTCACAAACAACACCTTTTTAACAAAATATTCACACTTGTGATTTTTATGACTTTTCTAACAGATTTTATGCTTCTGCTAGAGCCAGCGCTAGAGTTAGCGTTACCTCAAAGCCCTCTAAGGAAACACTGCATACATTTCTAACGAATTTCAACTAAAGGCGTTACACACATACATAAATATTATTAAATATATTTAAATGAGCTATACGTTGCAGTGAGTGCAAGGCGTTGTTCACATTGTCTTTGCATGGATAGGTGAGAGAAGATGTGACTGTTTTGTTTGTACTAACTCTACTCATGGATAACGTTCTTAACAAGCATTGCGTTTGACGTACAAGCAATAATAATTGTCATGATGAAAATGTTATTTTAATACACTTGCTATATGTATGTATGTGTAAAGACGCTTTCATGACGCTTGCAGTGGGAGCTCTAGAGTCTAACTTATGAGCCGTCGAATGACAGTTATACCAAGCGAAACATAATTAAACAAGAAAACGTTGTCTTTAACTTACTAACGTATGTAGCGAATGTTTGAAGTTTCATTACTTTCATCATATCAACGATAAGTGCAACGTATGCTTGACTTGTGTTGTAAACATACAAATTAATGAATAATTCGTATGTAGTCATGTGTATAAATATTAAAATTGGTATTCAATCAAACATGTTCTGTGTGTACAGTAACATTTCAATAGACATATAACATGCTTACGATTTCAGAAAACTGGAGAAGCCAATCAATTGGATTTTTTTGTTCATTGATAGCTTTCGACGCCACTTTGGACTCAATTTAATTACTTTTACTGTTGCATTTTCTCTCTCTCTCACTCTCTCTTTCTCTCTCTCTCTCTCTCTCTCTTTCTCTCTATCTTATTATTGAAGTTTTCATGTCTCTACGGTTTATTATTTTTCTTGCCATTGTTGCTGTTGGTGTTGCTGTTGGTGCAATTGTCGATGTTGTCGATATTGTCTTTGTCGTTAATCAAACATTATTTTATGATTACTTTTATAGGCGCCACATAGCCACCAATAGTATCTAATGCTACGTGTTTTTTCACAAAGATTGTTTAATTGTGGTGGACATCATTTAAAATATTTTACTATTAGACGTGAGAAAATTTGTTTTATCGTTGATAAAATAGCGTTTTTGTATCAAAACCAAAAATCCATATCTCTATACGGCGTAGTTTAGCTTAGGAGATAAATCAACTTTTTAAGCTTTTTTTAAACTTCTTCGACTAGAAGGCAAGTACCGGCAGTTTTGTTAAGAATGCTAGTATAAGTAAGAAAAGTATATTCGGCTGTGAACGAATCCTTTACATCCGCTCTTTTTATCTTGTGAAAAACAAAATGACGATACTCCGCCCACGTAACTGAGAACATCTCCGTTTTTCAAAAGGAATAAAAAATGTTTTTTGGTTATTACTCATAAGTTATAGCAAATCAAGCAAAAATATGAACGCGTGCGTGATGCTGTAATGCCCCTACAAAATTATAAAACATCTGCCGCGCCTATTCAACTTTGTAGTGCGTCATAATTTCCTTTTTTTTCAAAACCTCTATAATGCACAGAAACAAGCTTCAAAACCCCCATAAACTATACAAATTCTTGCCCACTTTCAAATTCGAAATGCTGCGCATGTTCACCCGTTCTTCTGTCCATCTGTCCGAATACGCAACCGTGTAGTATCTGTGGTAAATATTCTCCTGTCCACAAATATGCAAATATCGCCTTCAAACTTACAAGAGCATTAGAAAAGAATCCAAACTTTTCAAAGAACACGCCTACAACACACTCACTCGCCTATATAACAGGAAATGTAAAAACTTTTGCCTTCCGCGTTTTTTGCATGTTACTCATAAAGTACAACTCATTTGAACTTTTATTCTGAAGATAGAAAAAATCAACCGCGCCCACCCAATATTATGGAGTGTGAAAACTTACCTCTTTTCCTTTTTTTTCGAAGCACCGTGATAGGAATAATAGATTCAGACACGAGCGAATATAATTTTCCTACTACTTTTTTATACCCACCACTGAAGGATGGAAATGTACCCATTTTGCGTTTTTTGGTATGTAAAGCCCAAAATGAAACTTCAGACACCCTATAAGGGTCTATATATTCTTGATCAGCGTCACATTCCGAATCGATTCAGCCATGCCCCTCTATACGTCTGCGTGTCATTGTGAGACATTGGGAGCTTTTGTACGCAGGTTGGCAGCGAAAATGGGCCAAATTGGTCACAGCAGAAGACCGCAGTGGAGCGTAAACTGAAAGCAACTCAGTTTTTCTTAAGAAAAGTTTGTAGGTTTTCGCTTGTTACTCACAAATGATAGACCGTGGCCTGGTGGGTTAATTGTTTTTTAATAATACCAACGATGTGGGTATAAATGGGGTTTGGAGAGGAGAATGCCGCAATGTAAGTGTTTTAATTCTACATTAACTGTGGTGGGCGGTACGAAGTGGCAGATTAACTTTTTTCAATAATACCTTTTAGTAAAAGATAAGTTTGATCGCAATCACTTTTTTATGAGAATAAATAAAAGCGTGGAGCGTCAAAGATTTTCACGGCGGTGGGTATGCGAAACGCGGCCCCAGTCGAGTATAACTTTCTTACTTGTTTTAACATGGATCAAATTTGAGATAGTGATGTAATATTTTGCAGTAATTTTTTTTCTTTTATGTCAAATAAACCCGATTGGTCCTCAGCGTCTCTGTCAGAGTTTCTTACTTATCATAAATTCCCATATAAATTATAATTTATTTTGCACTAAATTAGCTTATGCTACTTATGCTGCAAAATTGTGCAATAATTTATTGCCGATACTAATAAACAACAAATTACGTACATCTTTAAATGATGTTATTACACATGTCTAATGAATGGAAACACAAATTATTTGTAAATGGTAAGAGGGACAGAAAATATTGCGTAACGAATTTTTTTCTTTTTTTTTTGCTAATTTAAAACTTTTTAAAATTGTTTCTTTATAGACAATAATCAGTAAGAATCGCACCCTAATGGCATAGACTGACGTATAATACGAAAACCAATATTTACATAAATTAGTTACACTTCCACAAAACCTAACAAATATTGAATTCTCCGCATTTAATATCACGTGCAGGAAATTTAATACTCCAGAAAATTATTGTTTAAGAGTAAAGAGCATAAATTAATAGAACCTAAAATGCAACCCTGCAAGAGGCAAAGGATTACACGTAAATCGACATTTTTCATTCTGCATGCAAATTATACCGAACAATATTTTATTAGCTAAATTGTGAATTATAACCATTGTCAACCATTTTTATTGTGTCTCGGGTTTCCTCTCTCTCTCTCCCTGTCGCCGCCGCGACTTTATCGTAACAGCAAGATTTTTTTTCTTTTTTTTTTATTTAATATATGAAATCCTGTGTAAGCTTTTATTCTAGCGTGACCAATTAATTTGATTGTAAATTTCGTATTAAATTCAAATATGTATAGGAAAAGAGGAAAAAAACAAAAGCTAGAAAGAATTACAGCTCCTGGATAGGGAGAAATCAACGGCAACGACAACAACAGCAAGAACAGCAACAGCACAATTTAACATGTAAAAATGTCAAACGTGTATGATAAGAATATTAATCAGATTTAAAGAACGAGGAAAAAGAGGCTTTCATTGGGTGCTTGGGTGCTTGGGTGCATAGCTTAACGAAAGGGTGGCTTTATCTGTCGACTTACACCGGTATATATGTTTGTGCACACAAACACAGAGGCAAGCAGAACGATTTTGGAAAATGTTATTAAATTATATTGAAAATATAAAGGAAAACATTTCGCGCGCATGACTTTAAAACATTTGCAGTTAATTTGTTTTGCTTCTGTTCCTCACCAACGACATCCCTTAATTTTCATTATGAATGAATGAATATGCCCCGCTGCGTATGAGCGAAGCGTATAAAAAATAGCGAATTATAATAGCGTGTAATTTTTATTGAAATGAAGAGAAATGAAACAAAACAAACAAAAAAAAATATTTTAAATAATTTCCTTCTAGTATGCGTATGCGCATTAGATATGACATGAAAAGTCGTTTAATAAAAGAAGATGGGTCTCAGTGCAGTTAAGGAATTTAAGAATCTCTGAGTAATCCCAAAGAAAACAAAATTCCGTATTCTTACAACATAGTTAGCTAATAGTTCTTCTATTATATCGTTGTAAGCATCACTGTTGAGCTGAGCGAATATAATCAATTTCCATAAGAATATTGATTGATCATCCTAGGAAGCTTCCTTCGACGTACATTAAAATTTAATGTTATGAAATAGTTTGCATGAAATATGTTTATCATTGAATGCCTATTCTTGTCAATTATATTTAATTTTTGATGAATTAAATTGATTTTAATTTAATTAATGAATTTTGGTTTTAAATTAATTTTAAAATTACGTAGAACTGGAATGTAGACAATTGGCAGCAGTAAGCATTTAAGGGTTAAAGCCGCATCATCAAGCAATCGCCTGATAACATGATTCCGAAGATTCGTGGAAGCAAAACGATTTGCTGAAAGATTGCTCTTCCCATTTTCAAAAGCTAGGCAATGGCCAGGCATCAAACAAATGAAATCCTTTTTTATACACATCGTTCGCTTCATTATAACTTACGCTACTTAAGTACAAAGTATGTTAAGATTGCGCGGATATATGGTACGCGTAATACAGAACCGATCTAAATTTACCTGTCTGATGTCTGTTCCACGGACGAACGCCATTGAAATGGATTGGATGTAGAACATCATTTTTATAAAGAACAAATTTGAAATTTTTAATATTTTACGACGAAAATTAACCTAAAAAATAAATGAAAAAAATTTGGATCAATTAAGACCATACGATCGTTCCTCCCCAAAGGTAATCGTTCTTATGACAAGTTAACCTTGATACGGAAAAAAGGTACAGTTTTCAATATTCGGAAGTGAAATGAAACATAGCTTATGACGATAGATAAACTGTTCGTAACTGTACGTAATGTTTCCAAATAAATATTTTTCAAAAATATGAAGCAATTGTTAGTGTTTTTCGAGGTTGTTTCGGTTTTTTCTTGTATTACGGGCTTTTACGCAAGTAGGCCCCTCAGTTCTTTCTCTCAGCTTTCTGTCTTAATTTCTTACTGTATTTATTTGAGATTGTGACAATTGTGGAAAAGGCATTCAAGATGATTCCGCCGCCATCACCAGAACTAGGTCAAGTAAAAAAAATTACTTGTAGCTAATCAAAGGTGATTTTCATCTAAATAAACGTCTACAAAAAAACATTAAATTCTTTACAAAGCTCAATAGCTCTAATGCTAAGAAAATGTTGTGATCGTAGCATGAAGTTTTTGATTTTCGAAAGTAATCTGACGAGAGAGACGTACATAAGAAAACAATACTTTTGGTGTTTAAGGTAATGTTTTAAGGTCTGTGATTCTAAAATGTGGACGGAAGACGGACACGCATGGCTAACTTGGTTCATTTCGTAAGCCGTCTTCCTGCGCTGAAATAAGCCCAACGAATTTGAAATTGGTAACAAGTGTTGCGAACGACCGGTTGGTGACGATGTCTGCCTATTTTCGGTATATAACTTGTCTAACTTTCCCTCCAACTTTTCTGCCCTTGCCACTGTTAGGCAAATATTCAGACGCGCAATCTAAAGATAATCATTACAAGAAGCACTTTTATTATTGGGTGAAATATTTATTTGCTTGCGAGATTTTCTAAACTGTTGCGTAATTTTAAAAAAAGCGATTATTAGTACTAATAAAAGGCTGAACTGATCAAAACGATCTTGAAATATATTGTTTAAGCTGCCGAAACAGTTCGTCAGTTGTCAACTTTAAAAATAGGGTAAAGCACATAAGAAGGCCCCTCTTATGGAACACCCAAAGATAAGTTAAAATATCTACTAAAGCTTAATATAAACAAATTAGAGAAAACTGTAACACCTGCAATATTATTGTTCTTTACTTGTTTAAGTGCTGCAATAATGTTAATCGTTGTATATAAGTTTTATAGATAACAAGAAGTATTAACAACTCCATTAAAAATCGCTATTAGACATAAATTGTAATTTGGTTTCTTCTGGCAATACGAGGTTGTTCAGGAAAATTTCCAATCCAAAAAAAAATAGAAAATCTTTTTCTTTAAATTTTATTGCACACTTCTCTCAGCGAAGTTCCCGTCCCTTGTATATGGGGTTGTTGTTAAGCTCCTGATTTATACAAAATACAAACCCAAGGTCAACTTTTTGCTTATGGTTCGAAAAAAGTTTGACCGGAGATCGATCAGCATGGTAAAGAAATTCTAACCGCATTTCGTAAAATAGGAATCGTTAAGATGCGGGCCGACGCATTGCTCTGGCGAAACAAACTCCTTTTTTGCTGTAAGTGTTTATATGCATTGATATTCTTATTAACATTAGCTACTAACGCAAGGAACATTTCCTTGTAGGAGAAAGTTATCGATCGTTGTCGTCACTGCGGATAGTAATATGTATAAAAGTACTAAGGACTTAAGCTTGCAAAACTTACGCCATTTCGGAACAGTTCTCCGTTTTGCGTACTTTTTCACACGCACCATATTGATTGATCCTGCAGACCTCCGCAGTAAAGGAACATAGCAAGGAGCATAGGCAGATGAAAGTGTTTTGTGAACTATATACGTACGCATCAGTTTCGTAATCGGAACCAAAATATTTTATCTAAGATGGACGCAAATAGCTATAGCATACTTTAAAAACTTTTGTGCTGTTTATACATTTTTTTTAATACGACCAACCATTCGGGTGAGGCCACCTATGTCTAACATCGTGATGGATAGAAAGAAGAGAGTGGAAGAGAGCTGGAGAGTGGCCCCAGGCTCGTGGATGTGTGCTTATGTGTGTGTAAGAGTTACGTTTTTACTGACTGAGCATTCAATAGAGCTCTGATCAAGCACGATTCAACCGCGCTCTGTCTTAGTGGTCGCAGAGTCTCATCGACTCGATTATGCGGAAGCCCTTTAGGCTTGATTTTGACAATTTTATACTAAACTTTTAGCTCACTCTTCTAAATGTTTTTTTTTATAGTGATTTAAGTCGCCAACTGCTATACACAGTTAGTTACTGATTTTCCACGCACTTTGAAACTTGGTAAGTGAACATGTATGCCAAGCTTCAACTTTCAATTGTAATTTCTTTGAATGTGATAGCAAAAGGGGACGGATGACATATGCGCATACTTTACGGAAGCTCTAATTTGTGCTAAGTACAAACGAGATGGTAAAATTAGTATACCCTCGACCGCTTTAGCATTTGATCGCTATAAAAATTTTATTTCAAATTTCTATTTTATATTATGCTCCTTTTCGATTTAGTTGTTTTTATACATGTCTCACATGTATTAACTAATACTAATACTGCTGTTGTAATGCAATGATTGAATGACTATTTCATGTTGTGTTGATCTTACATCACTGTTTATTGTCTTTAGCATAAACATATTTTTCATAAACTGGCTGTTTTCGGCTATTAGTTTTTTATTTTCGGTAAATAATTTCATTTAAAATCCATCCATCTATGATCATATGTGTTGTATAAATGAAGTCTTCTTCAAGCGAAAAGATAGCGCAACATAATAAATACCGTATAGATCCTAAATAATGTACAGATCCTAAATATGCTATATGTAAACAATATAAGCACATAAATGTGTTCAATGTAAACAACACGAATCGATATAACACTAAATATTTCCGAAAGCAATTATGCTGAAGAAAATTGAAATGAAAATCATAAATATATTGAAATTGTTGAAAAATTTAAATCGAATCGAAAAGATTTATAAAATGTTAATAACTTCCTGTTCACAAAAAATGTAAAATAAAAATATATTTTGATTTCTTTAGTTGAACAGATTCTGAATTTTATACCCATAAGCTTTTATTGTTCCAAGTGCACACTATTGTACGCTGAATAGCCAATTTTTGCATGAACTTAGTTAGGCGACATCCCCTACCTTGAATATTAATATATGCTCCTTGTATCGTTTTGCGCTTTCTATTTCGAGTACTTTATAAAACCGAGAGCATTTCCTTCATATGTCCATCCGTCTTGGGTAGCGCACACCGCATAGTTATGTGCTAAGTGATAGTTATATGGCTAAGTGTAGGGTTGAATTGATTTATATATTGACAAGCGCTTATCAGTCGATTTATTAATGTAATGCGCGCCGTAGTAGCTCTCCCTACAGCGAGTTTGGATAATGTTTTCGCAGTTTTTCTAACACGCTTTACAACATTGGAAGCCTGAATGCTTCCATAGTTGACAATCACTACTTGGTAATATAAGTCGTCTCCTTTGTAACCGCTTGCTTATCTTGGTGTTTATTCCTACGTTCGACTTACATTCTCAAAAGTTTGCTTCTGTTAATTGATTTCAACCTCCAAATTTCCACAATGTTGAGAGAAAAGCTATCTCGAGCTTAGTCCTTGCAATCAGCTCATTTTAAATGTCACAAAAAAGGCTAAAAAAGTTGAAAATATGAAAAAAGCTTCTAAACGAGAAGAAGACCACCAAAGACTTACTCGTATATCATATTTTTCCGAGGCAATGAATGAATAGTCAAAGCCATTGCAAGGCGATACAAGAAACGAAGTACGTACGCTTTTGAATTTATTGAAGCCTTATAATGTAAGTTTTGGTGCAATTACTCAGTTCTAGCGGAGATATACAAAAGCAACAAAACATTTTAGTTTTTATTATAGGACATATATGTAGGTACAATAAATTGCTAAAATCAATAAAGCAAATCAAAGTCGCAAAGTATTTTATGCGAAATACAAGAGCGACTAACAATAAACAATGGATCAAATCGTTGGTTGGAGAATGAAAGGAATACAAATACACACAAAGCAAGTTCCATTTGGAAATCGTTTATCATTATTTTGACCTTATCGCTGTGCATGTGCGTATTGAGTGGAGTATAGCGAAGAAAGTTAACAATCAAAGTCAAGAGTACAAAAAAAAAAAAAAAAAAAAAAATATAGAAAAACTGAAAACCTGAAAGTCGGAATTTTTTTTATTTTTAAATGTATGTATGTTACATTTCATAATAATAACAACAATAAGAACAACAGGAACGATTTATTGCAGGACTCTACAATTTTTCCTTTATAGAGAAAACACAATTTTTATCAGAGCATAAATATTGATGAGTAACTTTACCCTTTTCATGTAATACGAGCATTTCGCAAACGTTGGAATCATAGATTGAATGAATATACGGCGCAGAATGGTTGTACGCTCGGACAGACTTACAAAAAAAAAAAAACAAAAAAAGAAGAAAAAAGCAGACATTTACCATATTACTTGCTGGTTTATTTATACAGATATATATGTATTGACAGCAGAGAACGAGGGCACCCCTTTTATTGATTGTTGTGCTGTTTTTTTTTTACATATCTTTTCTTTATTTTGCTGTTGTTAAGAATTTTATTATTATTCGCCCATAACAGTACGATATGTATTATATATAAAATCTATAAGGACCAAAACGGAAATGCTATTTTGCTGTTATTGTTTTGCTTAACGTATAGCCGGCACTTGCCGTTTATGATAAGAGAGTTCATTCAAATCATACATAAATTCGACTTCCTTTTGTATTTTGTTTTATTGTTTAACCCCTTTAACGTTACTCCCGCCTTTAATTACTAAAGAGAAAATTATTAAATAGTTTTTGTTGACTGTGTGCTTCGATGGACTAACTTTACTCACACTTGTACACGAAAATTATTGCTATTATTATTAAATGATTCGGAATAAATGAAATGATTTAATGAGTCCTCTTACAGAAGAGCACTTTTGGTTTTCTATAGAATTTTTTCATCAAGAATATTTCATTAATGAGTTCTCCAGTAATTGTTACAACTTTTTTCATGTAAATGAAAGAAAAAAACAAGCAGAAATTAAAAAGATTTCCTTTATGGTTTATCATGACGGAAGAGGGACATATTCATTTCGTCAAAACGTCCAAAAGGAAGCTTCAGAGACCCCACAAAGTACACATACTCTTGATTAGCATTAAATTCTGAATCGAATTGAGTATGTCCGTCTGCGCAATGTCTGTTGCACATATTCTCCTGGCGGCAAAAATGAAGCTATCGACTTCAAATTTGGCAGAAACATTGCAAGTTCTTGCATGCAGATGGGTGTCAAACGATGGGGGTTCAAAACGTTCGGAGGATACGTCTACAGTTCTGCGAAAACTGGCAACACCTTAGGTTTTCAAAAAGAATAAACAATTGGATTTTGGTCATTACTCATAAACTGCACCAGAAAAAGCTACAAAAACATGAACGTATATGTTTTGGGTGTTGCCGCAGTACCTGCACAAAAATTGAAAAAACTCGCCCTGGCCTATTCAGTTTAAGAGTCTGTCCTAATATCACTTTTTTTTAAAACCTTTGTAACGCTCAGAGCAAGATTCAAAGGCCACATAAACTATAAAAATTCTTGACCAGTTTGAAATTCGGAATGCCCCTGTACTTGTTCATCTGTTCTTTTGTTCATCTATCCGTCTCCCGAACATTCTCCCGATCGCCTACACAGACTTTCTCAGTATTATTGGGTTTGAAAATTTAGTTCTTTTCCTTTTTCTTAGGAACACGGTGCTGGATATCGGGCATGACCTAACATAATTTTCTTGCTTGTCTTGATATGAACACGGAGCTCTTTAAATTTTCCCGGGGCCAAAGAAATCTCGACATGAAGCTCACAGCGTTTGTGCTCTTCGCCATGAAATCGTTCCATCTTTCTTCCAAAGGACCTATTTTTGAAAATTTCGTAAAGGCTAAGATATAGAGCGTAATGTTTATTTTACTTATGCGCTACAAACTTATCTCGTAATATTTGTTGTTTTTTGTTATACGTAACTTGTGCTACGGCATACTAAGTTTTTTACCGATCTATGTAACACTCGGAGGAAGTAATTCCTATTTGATATTCGTTGATTTCTCCAATTTTCATCTGGAAACCTAGCTCCAGAATAAGACTTTCTGCTTCAACGGTTAACCGTCGATTTTTCTCCAATTAATTTGTCTAAAAAGTCTCACAATGCTCGCTATATTTTGGCTCATATGTTCAGAAAATTCTAAAGTTGGTGTTTGGGATTAAAATTGTGGCCTTTGGTGAAAGAGCAAAAGAGCTCAAGGCAAAAAAAAAATGCATTGTGGTTTAAGAGCTACCACGCCTAATTTTTGCCAAGACTTTTTTAATGTGTTTTAAAGCTCTTCCTTTTTCACATAAAGACAAAAATAGATCAAAATATGCAGTGCTTTTCCAAATAAACATAAAAGACAAGGAAGAACACAATCGTGGGCCATGGCTCTTTATTAAGTAGTAAAACAACAGTACAATTGACATTTCAATGTAAGAGGTTTTTTGAGACGTGATCGAAAAAGTGGTGCGTCCCAAGCCGGTTTCAGGGTTAGTTTTGGACCTAAACATATGGGTGCACCAAATTTCACTAAAATCTCCCAAATGTAGAATGTGTGTTGAACATAAGAAAAGAAGACGAACAGATGGACAAACGCACAGACAAGATTGGATCAATTCAGGAAGTGATTCTGAATCGATCGGAATAATGAGAGGTAGGTGCATCTCACGCACTCTCTCGGGTGTTGCATACATCCGCACAAACTTAATATACCCTTGATCCACAAGCGATGTAGTGTACAGTGTGCCGTGACTGCAAAGGTTTTCCTTTTACGAGAGGAGTATGCTTTTATTACGTTATATGATGTATAATATATCCCAAACCCCTACCTTCTCTTCCTATTCCAGACGTATGAAATTTCGCATATTCAAAATGTAATGCGGACTACGAAGAACAATAATTTTGTTCGCTTTACTTATAACGAACGTTACGTTCGAGAATCTGACCTTCCAATAACTCCGCTAATGACAGACACAGGTTTTATTATATTCTATCTGTCCGTCTTGTATTCTTTTGTTAAATTCATGAGTTGCAATTTTCTAGATAAATAGATGAAATTTGGGGTGAGCCGTGGCCCACTGTAGTAGTAGTGTCTTTACTTGTTTATAAATATTTTATGTTCGATTTTCAATAAAAATGCTATATAATAATAATAAAGTGAGCAAAAATATATAAATATGTGTAAGTGCAGTAAATAAATAAATGTGTATAATATATATATATATTTAGAAGGATATAAAAATTGATCCGATTTGTGCAGTTTTCTTGCATAAATCGTTTTTGAATCACAAATTGTACGTGCGTGGCATACATTATTAATTTGATTGAAATTTAGTATGAAGAACACAAGTTCGCCCGTCATACGGTATAATCAATACAATGATAAATTAGGTAAAAATGACATACATTGTATTTAACACTCCTTTTTTTAAATTCTGCTGACCTCTCAGTGGTTACATCTATTTTGCATTGTGGAGCTTGTATATAAGAATGTAAAAGCATATGCTTAGGTAACGTTCCGTACTATCTTCCTACCTTGCCTTCTTCAAGAATGAAAGGAAAATATTAAAGCAATATTTTACTGCAGTCTTATGTAAATATATGTGGATGCGTTTGTAACTTTTACTTTACGGAGGTTTTCTTTTTTTTTTTTTTGCTCTCCGAAACTTTGTTTTACCAACAATAACGTCATTATCTCACCTGAAGCACTCAAGCAAATACTTAAAATAAAAAATATCAAAAAAAAAAAAAAAAAAAATAAAAACTTTTATTTTATTCTCTTAAAATTTTTACAAAACTAAAGAGGACCAGAGTGGAAACAAAATTATAAAGTTAGCATAAGCGATGAGCATGTGTTTGTATGTGTGTATAAATACATTTTGAATAAAAAATGCATATATTGCAGGAAAGCAGCAGCAGCAGCAACAGCAGCAGCAGCAGCAGCAACAGCGGCAACAGCATAAAATAAGTTTTAAAAAAATGTTTTGAAATGTATTATAAAAAAAAAAAAAAGGATTTTTCTTTTTTTTGTGTCCATATTCAGGTATGGTAGCATGTAAGTAAAGATAGGGAAGAAGAAATGCTTGAGTATATACTACGACTACACACCGTATGGGTGTACGAGTATATAGGGACGTTAACGTAATACAATGAAAACGCAACCAGAAAGTCATATTATGGCACAAAACTTTTGTCTTCATAGAGTTTTCCTTCCTGTGTGACTAAAGGATAATTTCTCTGTTAAAATAATACCGAGAGAAATTAAAATCACCAAAGAACGAACAAATGCAAAAAAAAGGAAAAAAAAATATTAAGAAAAAGATTTCAGGTACAACAATAAACCTTAGGATAAATGAAATAAATGCATGAATACGTTGTGTGTGTGTGTGCGTATGCGAGTGTATGCGATGGTAAGTAAACGAATTAAAATAGACAAAAACCTAAATAGTTTTCCAATTAAACTTTATCCTTTTATTGTTTGGCACAAACATTTTACCGGTTTCATGGCCTGTCGCCTCTTTTAACCGCAACGAAATGAATAAATGAATGAATGAATGACTGAGTGAATAAATGAATGATTATCTTTTTATTTTTTCTCTTTTCTTATTCTTTTTTTTTTTGTTTTTTTGCTTATTTTGTTCCAGAAAACGAAAAACTTTAGGTGTATGTGCACATATATAGCACATTCATGCACATATACATGTTTCTTTTGCATTTATTTGCGACTACTGTCAGAAAGTTTTTTCAAGATTTCTTACACTTCTTTATAAATATATATGCACGTTGCGGTAAAGACGAGGAGGAAGAAGAGGAAAACGACGATAGTCCTTTACGTTACCGTCTAATGAATAGAATCTTAAATCTGTTAGTTATTTATGTTAATTTCGAGTGGAAGCAGTGTTAGTTTTCGTACTTGCAAAGTGTTTAACTTAGGTGTCCTGAGTTAGGCTAGAGGGTCGTGGTAGTTCGTATCATAAGCTGAGCACTGAGCAAGCACTGAGTCTGAGATGTATGAAGATACGATGCTTCTGTCATAAGTCTGTTGATATTTTCTTCTTGTTTTTATCAGCCTGAGACAGGATTCTACTTATAAGCCAGAGGGAGTAAGGAAGAGAAGGTTTAGCAGAAATAGAGAGAAATCTTTATAGACCACAATTTTTATTTTCAATTTTTAATTTACAATTTTTTACTTTTTTAACATCGAAATAAACAAACTGCTCTCTCTCTCTCTCTCTCTCTCTCTCTTTCTGTGTCTTTCTATCCCTTTATATCTCTTTCTTGTTTTTCGTGTGTTTGCGCGTGTGTTTTTTTTTTGTGGGAAAGCGGGAGGAGCGGTTGACGTGGGGGAGGTGGGGAGGGTCAAGGAGGGATTAAATGGAAAAACGACGAAAGCCGGCGACCGATGTCGGCGCGAGCCTATAACCCGCTAAGAAACTGCTAAGTTTTTATTCCCTACGGTGCGGGGCGCGCGAGTACGCATACCTGCCGGGGTTACCGTTTAGCACTACCTGTGAGACAAAGTCCTCTATTCCTTCTTTTTTTTAACGGCGGAGAGGACACTCCGTAGCTTTCCTATGTAACCACTGTTCTTGCTGAAGTTTTTGAGAGAAGAAAAACAAATGTTGCGCGATTTCTGTAATATCTACTAAACAAAAGACTAGATTCGGGTTTTAACTCACATAGTTAAACACCTCGTCAACCTCACCATGTTGCCTTAGAACACATAGGCCTATGCTAGCAGCAAGCTGATAAGTCCACCAATCCTTTGCGGATATTCTCTATCGCTGCTGGCATATTTTTATCATCTGGTATTTCCAGCATTTTAGTACCGCTGTCTTATAAGTTTTGCGCCTCGATTATATAACACGTGTCTTTCGCCGGGAGATCGATTGATATCATGCTGCCAATTGATAAGGCCGCGGTAGCCTATCCCAGTGCCCCGTTTGTGTGACTAAATGTTCATTCCTCTACACCAAACAGATGATTCGTATAAAATAGCTGCTTTCACCACTTCCACGGTGACACGTCTGAGATTTTGCCCAGGTCCCCGTAGACTAGTCGTTAGTCGCATTAATTTTGAGTGACATTCGAAACGCAGTTTCGCTGCTGCCGATTATGATTCGCAAACATCGATGTGTGTCTAGTGTTATGGCGACAACTCTTTCAGCATTATCCGCCCAATCCTCTCTTTGGATGTTATTAAAACGGCCTATGCCGTTGTTATTAGGCAGAATACAATGCCCAACGTAAAGAATGTCTTTACATAGTGTGCTGTTTCTATTATTAGCTTTAGGAAATAGTTATTAAAACTTATTTGCACCTACCAAACTCTAATTTAGGAGTTAGCTGAAATCACTTTACTATCTTCGTTAAACCCATCTTTTTTTTTATTAAAAAATTCATAGCATTTATGGGATCACTTAGTAAGTTATCATTATTATAATTATTAAATTAACCATAGACATAAGTTCCAAGACTAAAGTCTTAAAGCACTAGCATCTGAGGCTAGCGGCCTCATTAAAAACTCTACCACACAATAACTATAATCTTAGCTTTCATTAAGAGACTTACGGCTGCTTATGAGTTAGGTTTCGCTTAAAAATGCATTTAAGAAATATTTGATTAAAAATATATACTAATAGAGTTTGGCTCAATACCCTAGCAGATAGATATCGGTTATGTGTTATAATTATATGCTTAAAATAATAATATTTTTACACCCATCTTCACACATTTTACACCCGCCACTGTAACATGCGGGTATAGTCATTTTGTATGTAACATCCGAAAGGAAGCTGCAGAGACCCTATGAGGCATGTATATATTCTTGATCAGCGTGAAATTCTGCATTGATTTAGCCTTGTCTATCCGTCTGCGTGTCTGTTGGTCTGATGTTTGTTGTTGGCATGCTCCTGGTGGCAAAAATTACGATATCGACTTAAAATTCGGTAGAAACATTGGAAGTCTCTGCGCGCACGTTGCATGGTGCTGAAAATGGGTGAAATTGGTTAGAAGGCTGAAATTTTCCACATTTACTTTACAAAATACTCTACTCTTTTCATGCAAAAATGGAAAAAATTAGCCACGCCCATATTAAGTTACGAATTGAATTAAATTTTATTGTTTTGACTTTTTTGCGTGTTTACGTTTACTAATCATAAGGCAAACAAGCCAGAATGTTGATGACTATTTCGTGCACCCCTCAAAAGAAGATATATTATCTGCCTAGAAATGGGGTAATTCTGAAATGAATATGACCTTGTGGATTAATTTTTTCTTAATAATATCAGCGATATGGGTATCAAATGAAAGAACTTGGAGAGTAGAAAGCGAAAAGCATAGTGTTGGATATGCGAGACTCGATCCCCGTCGAACATAACTTTCTTACTTGTTTTTATATCAGCTAATTGTTATTACCTCAACAAAGCAAGCACTGATAACAATATTAATAAACAAATCCATAAAAATAATTTTCGAAATGTTTTCGAAATTGGGATTAAATTACGCTTTTATGAAATATACAAATTGCATATAAAACTGAACAAAACGGACATTGCATATAAAACGGAACAAAAAGGAGAAAGAAAAAAAAAAAACTAAAATAAAAACGAAGCATGTGGACAGGTATAAACACTTCTGGTCGAACTTGGGCAACCACTATCTTTAGTTTGCCTATAAGCAATTCATTCAATTTTGATCGGTCAAGGAAACTTATCGGAAAGAGTTTTGCTGATCATAGCGGCGAACTTTAGATCGATGCCTGTTTCACAAGTTTTTAACATAACCAGCAAACAAAAGTGTCTTCTCACGTTTCATGTATCCGCTACAAGACAACCTTTCCCGCTAGTTTGGATTATATATACACTTTTTATAATTTCTGTCCTTATCTGTGACGGTCTACAAGTCATTGTTAGCTTTAAAATCGTTTTCTTCAATTATTTCTCTGCCGCAGCCATGTTTGCAAAGGAAACATAGTTTTATTTAAATTTGTTCTCCAAACGATAGCCATTTCCCAGATTTCCCTTCCTACGCTGATTTCAGAAACAAACATTGGACTCATGCACGCACACGGTCATATATAGACTTTTAATCTGTAGTCGATCAAGAAGAAGTGAACGCGTCTCTAAGTACTGCAAACGAAATGACTAAACTGGCACCACCATCCCGCAGAGGTAAGCGAATGAAGCGCAAAAAAAAATTATGATTATAACGCAATATGAATACATAACTGTTTTTAAAAGCGATCATAAACCTTGCTGTCCGCACACTGAGCGAGAGAAGAAGAAAAACATATGTTAAATGTCATGTTTCATTATAACATTTTTCGATCGATATGCTATGATAAACGAACAAATGACTGACTTACTGACTGACTTGTATATACGTAGATTGCTATGAGTTACTTTCATATTCTTCATCAGCGTATGTGCTTGTAAGCTATTGCTTGATATTCCAAAGACGTTAT
The DNA here is from genome assembly GCA_000688735.1 of Glossina austeni. Lineage (NCBI taxonomy): Eukaryota > Metazoa > Arthropoda > Insecta > Diptera > Glossinidae > Glossina > Glossina austeni. The sequence continues at coordinate 6,963 of KK502493.1, read as the reverse complement.
GGGCTAGAAAATTTATGATGAATTTATGATTGAAGAGGATTTACAATCGCTTTTTGTGTAAACGTATTGAAGGCACGTATTGCACATAAACGCGCATGTTTGCTCGTAATGTCTATATTTTCATTAAATAAATTTGTGATTATGATTATGATAATGGATTATGGTTTCATTTTTTATACATTTTGGCTACCGTGTACATATATATATATATATATATATAAATAAATGATGTGTGATTTGTTCGTACATTTAGCGGAGTTAAGCAGGCAATGCGTGAGTGAGTTTATGTCTCTGGTTAGTCCGTTTTTTCCTTTCCTTTCCTTATTTATTTATTTTTCTTTTTTTTGGGCTGGCCTGGTCTGGTCTGGGGTCGTGGATGAATAAAATTTATGTAGTATTTTGGGTTTTCTTTTTCTCGCAGTTTCTCTGGCTACCAGCACAAATTGTAAGTACATGTGTGTGTGTGAGAGTTTCGTGCATAACGTGAGACGCAACATTAATTATTGTTTAAACATAAATAAAATTATGTCAAAATTTATTTTATGATGACTTAAATAGCGTAAAAGCACGATCACTATACTTGTTGTTAACTGCAATACAATCGAGCTGAGTTAAGTTTTAGTTTGAATTTTGTTGTGTTTGAATGATGGACATTTGTAGCGACAGATGGATGGACAGATATGTAGTTATATGTGCGTACGTGTACATGAAAGCAGACAGATGATATAAAGCGACAAACAAGGGAGGTGTGTTTTCTCTCTATGTGCCCACGATTATAAACGGTATCAATTCAGTATTGAGGATTGTTAATTGTGCCGCTTTCGATATTGATAACCGCACCTGTGTATTTGTTTTTAATATTAATAAAACGTTTTTTTTTTTAATTTTTTTTCTTTAGGTATTTATTATTAATATTTATTGAAGCGTATCCCCACACACACACACACACACACGCGCACAATCAATACATGAAGAGAAAATATTTATTAAGCAAAAAATGAAATCAAACCTTAATTAAATATTTTCAATAAAGAAAATAATTGGTATATAACTTATATACACACATTTTGTAGAAATATATTTATAATTTTCAAAAATTTGATCAATTGCCTATCCATAGGTCAATTTAATGATCGATCCTTACTTGTAGGTCTGACAGATAGACGGACCGTACTTCGTCGTCGTCGCGACTACTGGAAAATAGACTTCCGTTTGGTGACTCATAACAGTGCTGATGATTATTTTGTTAATACACTAAATAGCTTTCTTTTCCGTTAATGTTCCAATTTTTAGTACTCTTATACACTACTTATGCACTTCTAAGCCGTTTCGTTTATAGGCACGGAAGTATACCGTTGTATACGAAAAAATTCGGAGAACCTTAAGCATTTCGTTGCAGTTAATCTACGAAAACAAGCACATAATTGTAAGAACGCATAATTGTTAGTTGGGGCGTTAGGTTACTGTATTAGTGCGGATAAGACTGATCGACCGACGAGGTGCTCACAATGTAGGAAACAAGTTTTCTTCGCATCCTGAACGGTACGGTGGCGGGCGTTACACGCATGTTCTTTGAAAAATCACTTCCAAGTCCCTTCCAAAATTTTTGCAAATTTGGGGGCGATACCTTGATTTTCGCTAGCGGGGGAATGGTTACCGCATATATTACGCAGGATGGCAGATGGACAGTTAGACGCACGAACAGACGGACATGATTAAGTGCATTCCAAATTTGAAACTGGTCATAAATTTATACACTTTATGGCGTTTCCGCGCGTTTGTTTCTGCGCGTTACATAGGTACTAAAAAAAAATGAAATTTTGATACACTATAAGATTGGGTAGGCGTAGTCAATCCTTTCATTTTTGCATAGGTACTGCAGTTATAGTCCATGATCTAATAACCAACTCTTTATTCTTTTTGAAAGTCAGAAGTGTTCTCAGTTTGCGTTGTACTCTGGACGTATCCTTCGACTGATTTGGCTCATTTTCAATACCAACTTGCGTGCAAGGAGTTCCAACGTTTCTGCCAAATTTTAAGTGAATGTCTTCATTTTCGTGACTAGGAGTATGTTTATAACAGACATTACACAGACGGAGGTACAGACAGAGGGACAACGAGGCAGATATCCGACATCCTTAAATCGATCCAGCATATGATGCTGATCAAGGATATACTTTGTAGAGTTCTTGGGGCGTTACAAACGTTTTGAAGAAATGAATGTACTCCTCATCCATCGATGATAGGTATAATAACACGAGTTGAGAAAAAGGTAAGTGTAAGTGAAATCTAGAGCGTTGTCCTTGACAGAAGATGTTTGGCTGACCTTCTCTTTTCAACCAGTAAAAGAGATCAGAAACATTATTTTTCTTTCGTCGGCATGGTTCAATTTTAATTTCACTTCATTTATTTTGCAAACACAAAGCTTATAAACTTTAAGTATTCTACAAAGCGCGAGTGCCTTTTAAATATTATTATAATACGGTAAATAAGCACGTAAAGCTGTTACAACGCTTATAAAAAACCTGCCTTGAATAAGAGACCAATTTTTAATATTTACTTACATATTATTTAAGGTAACCAATCTTGGCTTGAAGAGGCTAACGCCGCTGCTAACTGGCTTTAGATTTGGCGAAAGATTATGTTCAGAGTATTTTTCTGGGATAAAGTCGCGAAGTATAGGACGAAATGGTATTCGCGAAGATATTTAAATCGCGTCTTATTTATGACATTAGATAATATATATTGTACAGCTCGCACTACATAGTGTGCCCTTGTGGCATAAATGTTAAATATTAAGTTTGGGCGGATATATGCAACATTCAAAAGCGCTTGGGATAGATTATATCGATCGATTTAGAATCACTTTCTGATTTGATTCAAGCGTGTCTGTCCATCTCTCCGTCTTGTTTTCTTGTGTTCAACTTACAGCTTTTGAGATAATTTTACGAAATTAGGTATGCCGACGAGTTTTGGCCCAAGGACGAACCCTATTGGAAATTGTTCAGATCGAACAACTTTTTGAAACACTTCCCACGTGACGTCTTCTTTTGAAAACCAGCTATATGAATATGATTGTAGGGCGAGGTAGGGCATTTAATAGTGAGCCATGATGTACTATGGTGTCTTTATTTGTTTACATATGAACTTCCTATGAACTTATTGAGCAATGCGTATTTTATTAAATAGATCGTTTTTTTAACCGTTATTGAGATTCTAAACCAGAATACTTTCCTTTTACAAAATTCAATTATTAAAACTGTTTTAAGTTCGTATTACGCAACGTTTATCGCCAAAGTGCACAAAATTTAAATTTGAAGGATTCAATATATGAAATGCATAAAGTGCTCTTACAGACAATAATAAGATTTCAAAAACACTGATAATGACTTGTCACGCATTTGTCATTTTCTTTTTACTTTATATACGATTTTTTGTTTATGATTTGAATGCAACCATATATTAATCTAAAATACATCTACATATGTGCATATATATGTATATATGAAAAAATTACATATTCATAAAGTAATGGAAAATGTTATGTGCATGACTGCCCAGTGGTGGCGTAGTATGGCACCATTCTTCTCTGAATTTATGAAGAATTATGTCTAGTCTTGAGACTTTTCGTGTATTGGTTACAATTAAAAAAAAACTCTTCAATAATGATACAAACAAAAAAAAGAAAACTTTTGTGATGCATACTTATATAGTGCGAAACATGTGCAAAAATACAAATTCATGCACTTACGTAAAAAATACACAAGTTTATGAAAAGGCAAAAGCAAAAAACAAATGCCGCTTTATAAATATGCATATACATGTAATTTTTAAAAATATATTCCCTATCTTTCTATCTCACTCTCCTTATTACTGGTAAATATGAATGACTTCTCGGGAATAATAATAAATTAATTGTAAAAATATAATAATTTTTTCTTTTTTTTTTGTATGTATTGTGTTGTATGCATTTTTAATGCAACTGTAATAAAAATAAAAATGACATTAGCTTTGAAACGAACTTTGGATACCCAACCAAGTACGCAATAAATAAGCAAAGCACAGTGTAGCTCCTCAGATTGAAATAACTTTCGCAGAACATTCCTGTGAAATTCATTGCAGCTCTCCGAACAATCTACCTTTCTCCTGATGGCGGGGAATTAAAAGTAATCTGAGTCTTATTTATCTATTCCAAGTTTTATGACCCTGAAAACTCAAGTCACAGGCGCGAGAACGAAAGAGATTGAGGACGAATGAACGGACGAACATACGTGACTTAATTAGTTGAAAACAAAAATTAGTTATATTTTACCAGGGCCTTGGGAAGTGCTCTAACATTTCCCTCCACGTTTTTAAGCTCAAGTACTTTATTTTAGTATTCACTAAGGCTTAGTCCACTCTTTAATTGTAGCAAAATGAACTGAAAGTATTTAATTTATTTTCCAGGTTTAAGTAGTAGGAAACATAGGCATGGACGGATAGGCGGATAAGCCTCAAATCGGCTTAGAACTTCACGCTGATCAATAAAGTCAATAAACTGTATAAGAGTTCCAACTGTCGCAAACGAAATCAAAGGATTAATATACTCTTAACCTTCTAGCGCGTGTATATACAAAAAGAGTTATATTGAATGTATTTTCTAATTGTTATGCAAAATTTGTATTGTGCAATTGTAATGTGAGTTGATTTTGCTGTAGAGATGCGCCTACCTACCTGCACTTGACTGTTTGCCTGGTTGCTTGCCTGTCTCGCAGAGCGTGTGCTACCTATACATACGCTACATATGTTCATAGGCATTTAACTTTTTGTTTTCTCTTTGTGTTTGTTTATAGGTAGCCCTTTCAATTGTGTGAATGTCGTTACTGCTTTTATGGGTTGTTTTGTTTTGTTTTTTTTTTTTTTTTCTTAATAATTATGACAATTCTTTTATTGTTATACTTAAGTTTTTATTCATTCACTTTTAGTTCCAATTATGCTATTTACTTGATTATCAAATATCTGTAGATTTGTTAGCATATCAATGTCTTTAGAGAACATTCATTATCAACGTTAACTTTATAAGACAATAAAGATCAATGTTGTTAATGTTCTTTCTATCAGAAAGGGCAAATTTATTAGATGTTCGAACTGTTTGTGGCAAATCGTATTTGTTCGTCGTCGTAAGTGTGTTCTTCTGACGGCGATTTAACTTATCCGCTTGCTTGTTCAAATCGAATTTTAAAGTTTTGTTATACTTAATGGGCAAAGAATTTCTAACCCTTCTCCTCACAACGACGGGAATGCTAAGAAACGCAGCAGAAAGTCCATAACGTCAGTAAAGTCTTGGTTGGCATAAAAGCTTCACAATGCCCACTAGGGGCATTGAGCCCCTTTCAGGCGGGGCCAGCTCAGACTTGCATTATGGGTAGGTACAACTAAACAAAGGCGTCACTAAAGAGCACCGGCAACAACAAGTAATGAAATTGCATCAGTAGCGGCCGCAATATTCCAAAAGTCACGTTACCGTCACTTTCCAATACGAAGATATTTGGGTTTGTGACAAAATTTGTCCATGAAACGTTAGACAAACGGAACTGCATTTTATTACTTTTTCTGCTTTATTTGCCAGACATTACTATTTTCGGTTAACGCTGGTGTCAATAGATAAATTATTGACTAAAGAAAAAGCTTTTCGTTCTTACGATCATACTCAAAAAAGGAAAAGAAATGCAGATGATACTTGAAATGGATGAAACTTAAAAAACAAAAATCTCGCTTGTACTGTTTTTCGGTAGGACATTTTAATATAACTGTAAATAAATTGACGATAAATATTACTCTTGTTGTAACGATATATTTAACTTTCTTCTTGTCTTTAAACACCCCGCGGCGCAAGTTAGTTGTGCAATCGATCAATAATATGAAAATTTCGTTCTTAATAGGTGATGATGGTCAATATCGGCTCAGTAGGAAGCCCTGAAACCATATCTCTGAATATAGATATAAGGTGGCTGGCTTATAAACTTCACTGCCCAACGCCTTAGAGCGACAACGATCGGAAATGTTCTTCGTTGATCTCATAAATTTAGTTTAGTGATATTTCCCCTCCTTTTTCGAATTTCAGAATATTTAGATAAGTATCAATACTTGAGACCACGCCCTGAAATTATCATTTTGGAAATTCCTGAAGACCTAGAGTTTACAAGTTCAGTCGATCCAGTGTATTCTTTATTGTTTTTCTGGAACCCACGAAAGTATTTAAAGAGCTTTAAAATACAACTCCAAGCCATTCAGGGCAGTTCGCACTTTTGAACTGAACTGAGGATTTGCGTGAGGTTTTTACCTGGCAAAAAAATAGGAAAACGTTGTTAGAAGATGGTGTGAGTTTAATTACCACACTACTAAACAGTTGACTTGTTGTAGTGAAATAAGTGCTTCAACTGCTTGAGTTTAAACAACGTATACCTCTGTATGCTCATGTGGACCCGCATGTACATGCGTGCATTCACGAATGCCAGCATTGTGGATGAACTGCTCTATAAAAAAAACTTTTATGAATAATTTTACGAATAGTTCAACACTAAGGTTGGCATGCTCACGCAGCATTTAGGTGCACATATTGAGAACCGCCTATTTAACCATAAACGATAAAGTGATTTACGTAAATCCGTCAAAACAAAATAAGAATAAAATAAGAAGAACAACAACTATTGCAGTAACAATAACAAGAAGATGAAATATTTTTTATTTTATTAAAATTTAACAACACTGCCATAAATCTTCACTAAAACGAAGCAGACGACAATTCAAATTTTCGCAAAACCACAGCAACGAAAAAAAAGATACATAAACATAACAAACGTATTCAAAGGAATGAACAGAAAATAAGTGGCAAAGACAAAAAGAATTAAAAAGAGCAAGCGATGTTTGTGCGTTTATATGATGATGATGATGATGATGATGATGATGATGATGATGATGATG
>KK502492.1:916455-928012 GCA_000688735.1 Glossina austeni | reverse complement strand
TATGATTGACCTTGGCGTTCCGGTCCTCTGTGCATAATTAAGTTACACAAACGAGTAGTGGAAGCAACATTAGAATATGCCTCTTCGCTTTTATTGGATACTTTGCACTTGAGGCTCTGTAGGGCTTAACGGGATCCTCTTCGTCTAGCTAGCGAAGCCGGGGGCTCCACTCACACACACTGCCTTTAGACAAAAATATAGACGTGACCCCTCTGTATATAGGAGTCGGTTCGATTAAACTTTAAAATCACTATTAATGGGATTTGATCTGCTGGGGACCGTTTTGTTATACCATTCATTGGCGATCTCATACCACTCAGTCCCTCTTATCCCTTTTCCAATAGTTTTGCTCAACAATTTACATTCACTCCATCCACATATGTGGAACATATCAGACCATCAGATCATCCCCTTTATGCGTGTCTGAATCTTAGCGCACCTACTCGCTAATCTATGCTTATTAGATTGGCACAATGTGACCTTCACGAAGTCAAGGAACGTGCCATCTAAACATGTAATGAATCATGGGCACACTATGAATCTGTTCCAAATATATATACAAAAGCAAATGTATATACAAATGCAATGCAATGGCGCTACATATTGTTTTATTGGGTTCTTGCCGTCGCTGGTAATTCGACATCTTTGTCGCTGGCCCACTATCAAATTAAATAGACAAACATATACTCAAAGTAACGAATTCAATAGCATAAGAATCAAGCAGAACTTATTAAGGGTCAGACAAAGTGCCTCGTGTTCAAACTGATTCTTTTGTAATATGTCGAATCATATGCTGTCGGTCCGCTGAAAAGGATAAAATTTGCATGAATTTCTTGTTTAAGACCACATAAAAGTCTTCTAATATTTAAATGAAGAGTCCTTCATGAAGAGTGATACTTGCTTTCTCTCAGTAAATCGAACGTAACGTCAGCTGTAGCGCCATGCTGCTGAAATCACATGTTTTGAATGCCTATAGTGTCTAGCTCTTGCTACAAAAGTTCGAATACTATGGGTCTGAAGCAGTTGTAAATGGAGGTAACTGTTCGGCTCACGTCATGTCAAAAGAGATAAAGTCCAATGACGCTGCCGGGCCATAAACCACACTACACAGTGAGTTTTTCTGAATGCAATGGCATTTGTGGATTCTTCTTACTCCAATAAGGATAATTTTGCATATAGTCGAAGCCGTCTGGAATGCATTTCTACTGAAAAAATAAAAAAAGAAAACAAGTTTTTTAATTACAATTATTATCTGAACGTTCAAGAAAAAACTGAAAGTTGTCTTGAATGTTTTCCTACCCGGAAGTACAGCAGGAAATACATTTGAAAATGATAATTACAATTTTAAAAGGGATCGCGTTTAATGGAAGACGTTCTAAAGATTGACGGAAATGACGAAAAGAGATAATGACAGAAACAAATAATTCTAAGCAGATCAGAAATCGTTCTATAATGATATAGTATCGTGGGGTAAATACAATCCTATAGAAGGCTTAATTATCATCACTCGATAGAGTTCTAAGTCTTAAGGTAAAAATAAAGCTTACTTAAGAAAAAAAAAAAAAAAAAAGAAGAAAATTCCTATCTAAAGGCGATGTATGTGAATATAAAGTAAAGTGAATTATCTATCATTCATTTTCACAATGAACAACAAATTAATAATATTTAGAGTAAGAAAAGACTTCGCTTACATTCTGGACAATGGCGATGTAGCGAACAGTCGAATTGAATGAATCCAATCAATGAAAGAGTAGCAAATGAAAGTCTAACTAATGCTAAGCGAACCCTTAAAAATAAATGAATTGTGTTTATAAACTCTTTACGCAACTCTTTAAACATTTAACAACTTGAGTTTAAATTTTTGATTTATTGTTGTTTTTCTTTTCTTTTTTTTCTTTTGTTTCTTCCAGCACTAATTGGATTGATATCAATGCATTTACCTCTTAGCTGTCACGGTCAACAGCAAAAATTTCGCGTCACCCCTCATGATTTGCAGGTGCTGGAGGGTGCTGAGGCAATGCTGCGTTGTGAAGTAACAAATTTAGCAGGAGCTGTGCAATGGACAAAAGATGGCTTTGCTTTAGGCTTTTCAGCAGTGATACCAGGATTTCCCCGTTACTCAGTGTTGGGTGATCGTAAGCAAGGAGCTTACAATTTACGCATATCAAATGCTTCAATAACCGATGACGCTGAATACCAATGTCAAGTGGGTCCGGCCCGATTAAATTCGGCAATAAGAGCTAATGCAAAATTAACGGTGATATGTAAGTGATTTCAGTTTTCTTCATTATATGTCATCCCTATTACTAGTACTACTACTACTACTACTACTACTACTACTACTATATGTATATATATAGATGTTCTTTTATATGAACGGTTAATGAGGATTTTGTAAATTTGTTACTCTACGACAACACAATTTTTCGTTACGTTTTGCTTTTAACGGTAACATTTGGACTTACAAAACGATGTATGATGAAATGTAATTAACGTGATGAGCGTCCGTATGCTTTATTATGTAAAATCACATATCAGCCCCATAATCTATTGCTTAACAAATTTTCGAACCGTTAGCAAAAAAATCATTAACGCATTGTCTACTTTTTGCGTACTGATTGTTCGAATTGCGCCGAGAAAAAAAATAAGGACGAAAGGAAAAAGAAATAAAATCTCTACTTATTATGTGCTTTTGCTTATCGTCCGAAACGTATTGCATCACATTTATTGCGCACACTTTTTAATGTTCAATAGTGTAGCCATTGTTGTCTTTGAAACATTCTTCTCGTTATTTTCATCGTTTTACAATTCAAACGGTAACTGCGCTATTGAATTGAAAATTTAATCAAATCGATTATTTGAAAAGATGGACAATTCGGTGGGAATTTGTTTCTTTTTTTTTTTTTTGTGTATGTGTGCATTTTGTTGTTGTTTGATACGTGAATTCTGATTCAATTTTTGTTAAATTAAAAACTTTCGAGGGAAAAAGGAAAACAATTTAATTAAAATTGTTGGAAAAGAATTGTTTTTAACACATTATAGAATCATATCAATTTCAATTAGTAATAATAGATATCGTGGACATTAATTGCATTGAGTTTTTTTTTTCTTTTTTTTATTCTATTATTTTGTTTTGTATTATTTTTCCCTACGCATTTTACTCTTTACTCTTATAAACTTATTTTAATATCTGTCCTACGCTATTAATAATTGGAAAATTAATTCTGTCATCATGTTTGTAAGCTATATGTTCGCTATATCAGATCTTATAAAATTCAAATAGACTAAGAGACTTCAATCCTAGGCAAAGCTTGACAAATCGATTTATTTATCTCTCTGAAATTTTATATAAGCACTTAGTTTTTACTCCAAGGAAGTCTTTTCGTCTTTGAGAGCGAGCACTCTCGAGCTCTATCGAGGTAAGAGAAAGTTGGTGATGTCCTTCTCTTGCTTAGTTGTTGTAGACACAACAAGCAAATAGTTTGCATTTTGCAGGCAGATGAGGTTCCTCCAAAAATTTAGTGTGTGTGTGTCTCAAAATTCGAGGAAAAAATATTTGTTGTCAGTCAAGCAATAATCCTACAGCCAACAACTTACCCTAGAAATGTATGTGTCTGGTGGCCGCATCTTTCAAACCAAGCTTTTATTTGTATGTGCGTTGTTAAGGGAACGGTATCCGAGATTCGACGAAAAGTGAAAGTAATGTTCTTGCTTGTTTTTATTAAAAAAGTTTTAACTGTTTCCACTCAGAATGTATACCTACGAGTTTTTTTTCTTTTTCTTTTATTATTAAAATAAATGTAAAAAGTTTAATACATAAAAGTAATAGTTTCTTCATTTCATTTTCTCTTTTTTTTTTGTTTCTTTCTTAACAGAAACAAATTTGTTTTAATTTTATTTCATTTAAAAATGCCTTCTCTTGCGCTCTTGCGTTAGACGTTAGATTCATTTGAAGTAATACAAGTCGATGGACTCTTCAAAATTGATTGATAATCAAAAAATACCTTTTGTTGTGTTCGCTTGAAAAGGGAAAATTTTCAGTTTTCGTCCTTCCTTCTTTTCTCTCCCTTGCCAATCAATTTTTTCATGTTTATTGTTGAGGTGCATTCGGTCCCTTTATGTTTGTTAAGTGCGCTTTTCTTACACGTTTTAGATTTTTCATTAGTCGGAATGAAAATGCATTCTATTAACAATTCCCGTCTCTTTTGTAAATATAAAAACTTAACAACAATCACGTTCTGTGACAAATCATTGCAAATATTTGCTCTACATTGCGTTTTACGCTACATTCATATATGCCATTAAGGGTCTAAACTGAAATTTTTATGTTAACAATGTAACGGCACAGGATAAACACAACTAACTAATATACCGCAAGCCCTTGTTGTCCTAGTAATCAGAACTACAGCGAACGGATGCCATTCACACTACAACAAAGCAAAACAATGTTTTTACCAATACTTTGTTGATTGCAGTGCAGTACCTTTTTTCTTAAAAAATCTAAAAAAAGAACCAAATCGAATGATTGAGTCGTGAATGATCGGGAAACGTCAACAATTGAATTGAAGTCACTAATCTAAATAGACGATTGGCCGTGGAATCACTAGGCGAATGATCGATTAACGATTAATCGAGTGCGAAAACAGCCGATAATCAAATGGCGGAAAAGCCAGTAATATAATCGTCTAGTAACCACTAATTCAGAAATCAAGCCGATACCAATTTTGAATAGAAAAGCCTCTGATTAAGTAGCCAAGTAATTACGAGGCTTGTAATTCAGTGTTCACTAACCATGTAACCAGTAATTAAGTGATCGTGGGATCATTAAACGAGCGATCGAATAGCAATCATGGTGTCATGGTGTCATCGACTTACGACTCCAGTAATCAAGCGGTCAAAAAGCCATTAATTCAGGCGCCTAGTAGCCACTAATCCAGGGATCGTGTACTCACTAATCAAGTAAATAGGTAATCAATTGTCTCCATTCAAGTCTAACGTTAACAGTCAACATTATTAAATTTTATTAGTAGTACTGCAGTGTCATAAAGTAACAAGTTTTAGTTGAAAGTGCTTTAAAAAAATATTTATACTGTAAAGACTATTACGCCTAGTCATAGCCATATTTGTTTTTTCGCCCTTCGTCCACTTGTTTAAATCAGGATAATATCTAAAAAACCTTGTTTAAGCGAACTTTGTTTCAAAGTTTTCCTTATCACTCCTATCAAGTAATGCTAAATAATCGACAAATGAATAAAGCAAACATCATATCATGAATATATACGAAAGCTTATAAACTCCAGCATGTACGTATGCAATAAGCAGTTAACTCGATGATGATAGCAGTTTAATGATTTTTTCCAAATTAAAACTTTGGTGCAATTTTGCAAATATTGAAGAGATGTGTGCGATAAGATTATTTCCAATTTGAAGTACATTTCCGAAAATTAGGATTAAAAAAAGTGGCTCTTTGAGAGGAGGTCGTCTATCTCAAAATGCAAATCAGTGCAATTGGCAACACACTTTTCACATGTATTTGTCAAATTGCAATTGACGTCAGTAATAAATTATTCGTTGGAAAATGAGGAGATGCTTAACATAGTGAACAGCTCCTCATGCTAATGAGGGGTTTTGCAATCTCCTATTTGTGTGTCCAAATGATGTCACTTCTATTCGCCCTCCCATGATTGACGAATAGTTTTTATGTGGTCTTCATGATCACAGCTTTGGGGCTTACACCGCTTCCCTCTCCTTTTTTAAGGTTTACTAATGATAGGTGTAAATATTGACAGCCAAACTGTGAATCTACTCCTTCACATAGTCTTTTATTTTCGCAACTTTACAACTTTTTCATAAGACACTTGCATTCCTTCACTTCTCACTTTGCGAAAATCAGTTTGCGCTGTATCATCTTGTAATCGTTTGGAATGTAGATGAAGTTCCAGAGTACAACCCAGTAAATAATTGATTTTCTAACTCGCAGAAGAAAAAGAAAACCCCAGACCACTTCGCTTCACTAGTCGGGATAGTAAAATAAAACCAGAAAATTAATTGAAACTCGGGAAGGATCAAAATTATTTTAGCGGACGTGGCGGACGTCGTAACATGCACAATGTGTGCGTACATATCCATAAACATTGAGTGAATTTTATTAAGGTTCAGAAAAAGGATCTCTTGTTCACATTGAACCCCTTCTACTCAACTTAGTAAGCCATCTGTTGTTGATTTGCTGACTGAGAGAAAAAGAAGCAAAATGTCGGCCTATTTCTGTGCGCTTCACGCTTCTAAAATTTCAGGCGTTGATTTGGAAGTTAAGAATTTTGAAGAAATTTAATATTTGTTAGCGATTTACAGACACAGTCTGAGTTAAGTTGGATGGTTATAGAGTTTTCTTGGCATATTTTTAAAATAAAACTCGTTTTTCTCGATCACATCGCTCTGTCAAGATAACTTGAAATCACTTAAACACTTAATGGGAAGAAAGTATTGTTAAAAATTTTTGGAAAATCAATCTTTAAAAGGCATTGTGTACCATAATTGTGGAGGGCAAAGCATACATACACATACATACATTTATACTGTTCTGTTAAAGATATAATTTCATAAAACCAACAATCATTCGTTAAAGAAGAATAAAAAAACAAAAAAAAACACAAAATCCCCCCATAGTCAACATCTCATTAAAATTGTACAATCAATTCAATAGGAAGTGCATGTACAATGCTTTAATGCATATATGTATCTGTGTCGTAAGTTTAAGTTAAACATACAACTCACAAAGTAGGGCGTCATCTACTGAATAAGGAATCAAGCTGTCAATTGTCACTTTTTGCTAACAATTGCAGTAAATCGTTGTAGTGCATATTTCGTATTGTACTACAAATGTCTTGCGTATATATGAGTATGTAGGCACATAAATATAAAAAGAAAAGGCGGAGAAAAATAGTAAACATTATAGCATTGGTACCTACTACCATAGGAGAATAAGGAAGAAAAATATAAAAATAGGTCGCTAGGGAAAAAATAAGAAAAAAAAAAAAATAAAAAAATATGGAGCATATAACTAATCTCTAGATGATTTTTTTTCCTTTTTGGGAATGATTTAATTTGAAGAGTTTTGTTTTTCTTTTTTAACAGTTTTCTGATCCCATTTTGTGTACTTGCTATTAACGATGTAGATCTTGTTGCCGCATTGGGTCAATTGTGTACTGAAGAAAACTTGACAAGATGATGGGATATGATAGCGGAACTTGGCGCACTGTTATATATGGAAAGTACTTAAGCTCGATTTAGATGGTTGGCAACTGGGGACGAAGGAGCAATTAAAAAAAAAAAGAAGCAAATTTCCAGCTGGAATTATTCAAATATTGGTGGATCCATTTTCTTACCTAATTTAGTGCAAAAGCTTTTAGAGAAAATTCAGTTTGTATAACACCTGCAGATCATGCATCCACTGGGCTGGGGCCCCTCTCCATCTCTTTCTCTCTTTCCGCACTTCTTTGAGACCATGACCATGTAAAGAGGACATCTCCGAGAGATTGGGCAGATTAGAAAAAAAAAAACAAAAATTGCGAGCATTAAAGCACAAGTGAGCAAAGTTAGGTTTATCATCTTACACGTGACAGCCACAATTAAGCTTCAAATTCAATTAAGCTTCAAATTCAAATATTGTCGTTACGAGGTTACCTAAATTCGAATATTCCGAGATACACTTTAAGAACTTTCAAAGCGAAAATCGCTAGAGAGAAAACTGAAATTTCAGTTACGTATTCGTAGTTGAAGTTCAAAGATCAACCCTGAAAAAGGACGAGCATTTCTCTGGGGCACCTTTTGCGTATGTGTTTGATGGTGTAGACAATAAAAGTTCTACCCAAAAAAAGAGAGAATATTTTAACATATAATAAGCTGGCGAGGGGATAGATTTCAATCCAATCAGAATGGCACGTTCTATAATTCCAGACGTTCAAGTTGAACATAAGTAAAAATACGGTACCCTTTTTTCCCCTCCACTGCTTTTCTCTTACAATTTCTAAGCCGCAACCGTGCGTAGCTGGATAAAGGATTATCTGCGTGTGAGTAAAATCCACACTACAGTGACAACTTAAAAAAAATGTTTGCGAATACTAGTACAAGCAAGAACACCTGGAATGTTATTTGTGCGTCTGTCAATAAAATTCAGGGAAGACGGGTCACATTCGACTTTTATATTGTGTTCACTTTCATTATGTAAATGATTTCTGATAAGTTCTATTACGCGACAGATGATTGTTCATTGATTGTTCATTGTAATTACAATTTCCTCGCCTTATACCTTACAAAGACCAAAAATTTCACGTATTGGGAAAATTTTCGGATTTTTCCTTTTTGCCTTGCTTGGGCTAACTCGCTGGTTTGCCTAGGTATTCAGTTTCACTTCAAAAATAACTTTCTATACATTGAAAGCCTGTCCGTACAATTAAAATCGTCCTTTTATGATACATTTGTGCCGGACAAATAAAAGAAGAACGCAATTCATTTCCAACTGCCTAATACACAATGGTGTTGTATTTAAGTTTTTTCAATTAAATTTAAAAGTTTTGGGAAAAGTCCTGCTGTGGTGATTACAATTGTTCAATTAAATCCTTGCTAGATCTATGTGACCCACGTCATCCTCATAATGCGTACTGAAGCAATCAAAAATATTCTAACTAACTCTAGGTAGTCGGTTCGTCCCTACAGTCTAACGTGTCACTTATTCCGTTTGGCCTTTTAGTTCTGACCAAATTCCTAATCTATACGTCTCTTGGCATCTACAAGTCAATCAGCTTACAATGGATCAGCACTGGATCGCAATACACAACAGAAGGGCTCAAAACAGGAAAGAAAAAGGAAATGTTGTTAACAGCCCTTCGAAATCTGTCTGTCATGTCGGCAATCAACCGATCGGCTGACATTCACATTCGTCTTCGATACAAGGAAAATATAATCAATTTGAATGTATGGAGAAATAAAGAGTTGGCCTACCTGTGGAACCAAAACGAAGTTGAGACTTTGGTCCTCACAACCTTAAATACTTCGATGACCATAAGACGGCAAAATATCGCTTTAGTTATAGAACAAGTGATTAAAATTTCATCACTAACTTAACTGCATCTTTTGGTTATAACTTTAAAAACTGAACGTATATGTGATATGAAGCAATTATATCGGTAGAGACTGTATTTTATTTCCAATTTATGAAAGTGATATTATTCTTATATCTCACAGAAAGTGAGAAACTTCAATAACCAGAAGATTAGAAAAGAAACGTTAGTCTGTCCCATTTGATTACATGCTGTTAGTTCATTCTCATAGAGGTGTGCGAAGGTAGGTTTATCAACAGATAGTTGGTGTCAGAAATCCAAGCAATTTTGTTACTCGACGAGACAATTCAACACATTTAAAAATTTTGCTTATTCAGCTTTCTACGATAAGCTAGAAAAGTTGACATTTTTCAGTTTAACCGCAACAACAATTATAACTTAGAGTAGTGTGCGCTGGTAGCAGTTACTTTAATGGATTAGAACAACATTACTTTAAGTTAAAGGAGCACTTTCCCACACACTCTTCTTCGATTGCGTCTTAGAGTAAACTTAACCCACAACATAAATTGCTATAATGTTTTGTTTTTCCCCAAAAATTCAGTAAACCTTTATTAAGTGTGCAAACAACAACCATTTCAAACAATTTAAGAAAAATTCTGCACTTAAAACGAATGGTTATTTGAAAGGACAGACGAATAAATTTAAACCCAATTTATTTTTTTAATAAAGTAAATATACTCCATATACGTTAAAAACAATCCTTTTAAGGGAGTAAACAAAAACTTCACTTAAAGTCATTATCACATAAGTTATTTAATAGTTTCATGTTTTGCAAATGTTTTCATATAGGTCCGAAGTTTTACTTTAAACGACTCTAATCTAATTCTTCGGAATCTTAACCGTTTAATTCCTTTCTTCCCTTAGAAGAACTCCGATAATACAGAGAAACGTGCGTATAAAAAAAAAAAAAAAAAAAAAAAAATATCCTCTTCGCCTAAGAAAATGAAAACAAGGAGCATCTTTAATCTTATTTACGACTCGAGATCTAGTTTTAGGATAAAAAAACACGCTTTCTTGGAGATGAACTATTTAGAAAGCATTAGGAGCCCAGTTGCGAAAGTGTTGGTGCGAATATGTGGAACAACTGCTCAAGATCGCTTTTTAAACATAAGCTAAGGATCTTTTTAAGAAGTTTCAGCTCTTACTTTAATTACTCCATCCGCTAAGCAGTCACAGTCACATACGATTAAATCAATTTCGAATCTCAATCTGATATTTTGAAATAACAGTGTGTCCGTCTTTATTACAAGGCAATTCTTTCAATAAAATCGTATCTTAATGACATTAAATGGTTCCCAGTGACTACTTTCTCTTCCCACGGTTAAAGAAATTTCTAGCTAGAAGTTCGTCAACGACTGTTTTCAATAACAGCACGAGAAGCTATAATGCATAAAGTGAAAGAGCTGAATGGCATGAAACTTCCACAATAAACCTTAACAATCGAATCTTGTGTTAACTTTCCCGTCCTTCTTTCGGTACCTTCTTTGAATACAAAAGAGGTACTGTTCGTTTCCCTTTTAAATAGATCTTAAAAGAGGAAAGACGAGGAGCCAGTTTACGCTCATCCCACAACGTGGACTATAAAAGTTGTAAAACAGACCTAAGATGGTTCCTATCGTGATATATAGGCACGCGTGAGATTGCTTCTTCTGCTTCCACACGCTCCATATGAGGATACCTTCCTTTCGAAGCCAATATTAATGGTCACGGGTGATGACTGCTCTTCTTTCTTGCAGTTAAGAGGCCAGAAATTTCGTTGGCCCAAAAGACATAACTTTTCGTTTTTCGGTCTCTTAACAATTTTTTATATAAATGCGAAGAAGTTGTAATCATCAACCAAACGAAGGATTCGAATGCACGACCCTTTCACTATCTTTAAGCGAACGCTTTATTTCTATGCAAAAGGGATCCATTTATTTTTAAAAGAATTGCTTGCATATCGTGCAGTGAAAGACGGAAAAGTGATGAATGATAGTAATTGTGACGTACGCAAACTGTTGGAAGTCTTGCAAAGTGCAGCAACTTGTTTCTTGGAAAATCATCATTATGTTATATCGTTGTGTAACGTAAAGGGAAAAAAGTTGTGGTGGCCTACACTATACACACATTTCTTCCAACTATGGCTTTTTCCCTATCATAGAGCAAGGTATCGCATTCTTTTAAAATACTTACCTACGCCAACCCTTACTGTCAAATATTCAATATATAGGGTTCTTTAGTGCATTCAAAAAAAAAAAGAAAAAAAGAAAAACGAGAATCATAATCGGAAAAGAGCAGTGCAAGTGTTTGCCTTGCGCTCAAAAGAAAAAAAAAGTGTAAAGAAGCAAATGACAAATTCTGTGATGACTTTTTGTGTATGGAAGAAAAAACAGGCAGTTTTTTTTTTTTTTTTTTTTTTTTTTTTTTTTTTTTTTTTTTTTTTTTTTTTTTTTTTTTTT
>KK502492.1:884607-911416 GCA_000688735.1 Glossina austeni | reverse complement strand
GTCGACTAACGCATTAGGCGAACTGATGTAGGATATCTAATAGTCGACTAACGCATTAGGCGAACTGATGTAGGATATCTAATAGTCGAATTTTCCCGGCTGGAACCGCCACTACATAAGAACATCATATAAAATGGATCGGTTCGCGTAATGCGTTCACCTAATGCGTTCACCTAATGCGTTAGGCGAACTGATATAGGATATCTAATAGTCGACTAAAGCATTAGGCGAACTGATGTAGGATATCTAATAGTCGACTTTTCCCGGCTGGAACCGCCACTACATAAGAACATCGTATAAAATGGATCAGTTCGCCTAATGCGTTCGCCTAATGCGTTCACCTAATGCGTTAGGCGAACTGATATAAGATATCTAATAATCGATTAACGCATTAGGCGAACTGATGTAGGACATCTAATAGTCGAATTTTCCCGGCTAGAAAGTTCCCAGTTGATTTTATCCTGAGCGGACAAGAGGTTAAATTTCAAGTTTAACTGCCTAATCACTACTCTAATCTATAGTAAGGATGGACAACCATATGACAATTTTCGTCCATTTGCAAAATTGTGATTGGCTTTGAAATAAAATATTTATCTTTACAACGTTTAATTTGATTTATTAACTATTATGCATTATTTATTGGTTTTTATAACATAACTAGAACATGGCTTTTTTCTTTTTTATTGTACAAAAAACTCACCGTCTATCACTTATATACAACTGATTATCTATGGCTCAACTAACAACATGTGTAATAACGCGGGGTCACAGTTGAAATTCTCAGGCTGCTTCAGTGCCGTCAACTCGTTTAGAATAACACAAACGCCGTCGGGCCTACAGATGTTATTTTTGACACCAACATTTTTGTTAAAATCAAGTTTTCAAATAATTTCTACAAATACTTTTTTTTTTTTTTTTTAAATTTATTAGGTCGTGTCATAAGTAACTTTCGTTTTTTTATCACACATTTATTTTGCTTTCATTGAGTAACAAAATTATATTCATTTATTTTGTTAATTGTGAAGTATTCACATACCTATGCTACACCTCTTGCTGATTGACGTGGATTTTGCTCCAATATTGCCTTTAAAATGTTGCTGTCAAAGTCGTAAGGACGTACCGCCCTCGATTCATCTTTTAAGGTCGAATTTTTCAAACCAATTTCTAACTGCTCGATCAGCTGTCAGTCCTTCACGTAGACGTTGCATATTTCTTCAGCTATCGCCTTAGGACTATGGGATTATCTGACCAACAAGCACTTTTTGACTCTCCATTTCAGAGGTTAAGAAAAACAGTTGAATGTGCACACATGCACCACATAAAACAGTCCTCATCTATGTAATGAAAACAAAAACTCGTTTGTTTCGGTGGCTTATAGTGGGTAAGTACGAACAATAGATTCTACTTAGCTGCATCGGAAGTTACTCGACCTTATAAAATTTCAACGGAAAGCAGTCTTTGGTAGTTTTACGTTTTTATTCAAATGTTGTTTTCAGAGTAAGTTCACGTCACTGAATGGTTTGTCACTGAATGGTGACTTTTAGGTTAATGTAAGTTTTATTTACAAGCCTAAGGATATCTATATACAAAATGCAATGCCGGAGCTTATATTTGAAACGCTTTAGTTCTTGTTCTGGTCTTGTCCGTTTGAATGTTGCAATTCAACTCTCTTGACTCGGGTAACTTTGCCATCCGCAAATACCCGTTTACAAGCAAGTTACGAATATCTAGCGTCATCGCGACATTTTTGTGTTAAGCTTCTCCTAATGCATGACACAGGTAAAGCGTCATTAATGTGTGCATGGTTTTTCCTTTCATTTCAATTTGGCTTCGTAGAAAGTTCGCTAGTTTTCACGAAAACTCAAATAATCAAATGTGGAATATTCGTAACAATGTAATCGCTCTGAGGATATTCCTTATGCGGACGTAAACGTGATGATGGTTAGCGAAAGAAACGTCGGGAATACAGAGGGATAGGGTGCATGCTTAGTCAGTAAATGTTTCTTCACTGACCGAACATTTGCTGTAGCTTTGGCCGCACATCAATTGTAATTAAGGTATGGTCTACCGCACTGGAAATTGATTCTCGGGCGACATAAGAGTTTATGGTGCGTTAATACATTTGCTAGAGAACTTTGACATACAAGCAATGATTGCAAGAAAGGAGAAATTAATCCAAATTTAAATCAAAGCTCTTAGCAATAGTCCGGTAGTCTGAGCGTAACCCCTAAACCCTTTTCCAATTATTTGATGGCTATTAAATTGGAGCGTTAAGGCAAAGAGGACTTTTTAATTCCCCGTTCATTCAATAAAATATTAGTCTGCTGGGTTGTGTATGTATTTTACATGAGTAAAATAATAAACTTCACACAATGTTCATCAGTTTGCTGATTAACAAATTCATAAGCTTTGATTACCTTCACCAAACAACATGAAAACGATCCAGAATTTAATTCAAACCATAATCGTCGATAATAAGCTGCTCTAATCTCCAACTGTGCAAAGAATGCTTTCATTACCATGCTATAAATGTAGACCTACCCGCCACTAATTTTGCTACCCCCTAGTATGCAACGTCACGTGATTGTGTTGTTCAAATTTTACTCTTCTAAGCAATCCAGGCAGCATCAAAATGCATCGACAAACCAAGTGTTAGTCCGACTTCAGGTTTGAAGGTATCTTGCATAAATCAACCACCGCAACGAGAACGATTTCAAAGGCGAAAGCTTCGCTAGTCTTGCTTCGCTTGAATTTCAATTTAAGGGAAAATTATATGATAAACAAACGATGTTAATGTAAATTAAATAAACGAACGAACCATCAGTTAAAAACTTACAATGCACAGATTGCCAAGCATTGTTTGAAGTTTGTTTTAGTTGAGATGTTTTCTTTATTTTTTAATTTTTTGTTATTGTTGTTATAGGTGTTGTTGTTGCGTATGGGGAAATGTACTTCCTTCAAATAAAAGAAAAATATCTCATAGAATATTAAACTCAAAGAAAAATTTCAGTTTTCGAAAACACAATAAAATAAAACAATTAACAACTAACTGCCGCTGTAGTAGGATTAAAGGTAACGTGTGTGTACAACAGTCACTAGCTAAGGTTGAAGGGATGAGGGCGTAAAATAACATTGTCTCTGAGCAAGCGTATATAATTTACTTCACAAATAATATAAGGAAACGAAGAAGAGGAAGAGAAGAAAAAAAAACAGTGTCATAGAAATTAGAAAAGCACACCGAAGAAAAACAACAATAACGGCAACCAACAACAACATTTTCATCAACAACAGCTTACCAACTTTAAAACAATTGCATAACAAAGATTTATACACAAATATACGTATATGTTTGCAACGAACGCTCACGTGTTAGTATGTCTTTGTATATATATATATATGTATGAATGTGTATAAATATGTGTGTTCGTGTATGGGTAGATGCGTTCGCCTGTAGCGTACAAAATTTAGAATAAAACAGAATAGCGATGTGTATACCAATGCGGCCTATGAATGTATGTTTGTGTGGGTGTGTGTGTGTGTGTGTGTGTGTCAGAGTGTGTATGAATATGTTGATCACAATGGTGGTGATGTTGGTTGAATTGTATATAAAGGATTTTCCACACTCACTAGACACAAAAAGCAACAACAATATTTTTGCATTTCATATGCATGAATTTACGCATGAATCCAACAACAAGAAACAGGTTGAATGTCCTTTGGCTTTGCCGTCATCCTCTGATGGCATTATAGCGACTAAAAACAAGCTGAATATATCAGATATGTATATATATATATATATATATATATATAGGGGCGTGTGGGTATGTCAGTTTGTATGTGTGTTTATGGTAAACAAATATCAACACATGTGCAAACAATAATACGGTACTTTATTGCAATTCAACAGCAGCTGGCTGTAATGGTTTTTTTTTTTTATATACATTTTCTTGTTTTTTTTTTGTTTTTACACTTTTTTATTTTTCTGTATATGAAAGCCTTTCAAATACTTGAAATTCATTGAATGAAGTTAGAGTGAATAAATGTGTTTAGGAAAGATGCATAAAAAAAAAAAAAGAGAAAAAAACCCTAAAGAAATTAAAACCTGCCTCTGATATTAACGTTGGTGTGTGTTATGCGCATAAGTTCGAAAACAAATACATCCAAACGAAACGAACCGAAACGTTCAAGTTAAGTACGTATGCATTATTTTAATAGTACCTCAAGAAGTTGCCACCGTGACTTACCTATCCTGCTGCTTGCCTTCAGTCTTGTTATAGTCTTTTTAGCAACGAAAAAGAAACAAACAACAACAAAAACAAATCTAAAATCAAACAATCTCTCTCGCAGACATACAAAGCAGATACAATGGTTGTAGTGCCTTAGAAAATGCATAGCATTATTCCCGTTTTTGTTGTTGTTGTTGTTATTGTTGAAATCCTTTTGGAAATATATTTAAAATAGAGTACGATGCACTCATATTTACCCTACGTTTGAAACAACTTGTGAAAAAAAGTTTTTTTTTTTTCGCCTGAGCACAAATGTGTAATAACTTTGTCGTTGCGTTCGTAACTGTTCTAAATTATCGATTAAGATGTATATACATTTTTGAAAAGTAAGATAAGGCCATAGGCTTATCGTTAATGTTTCGGTAAACGTGTTGGGGCTACTCTTAAGGGGCCTTTGCGGAAACTATAAGTATATGTATATATATATGTAGTCAAAATCGTCCTCTCTTTTGACTTTGCATGCTTTCCGCTTGGGTGAGAGATGATCAGTCAAAGTTAGGGTTAGATGGGATTTGTTAGTAGTACAGAGAGGTTGGGCTATGAGACATTATTTGTTTTTGGTTGAGATCTGGCGAGGCTGGATATGACAATCGATTTTACGAAAAAGGCATTCGGTTGTTCTCTTCTGCTGCGTAAAAGAGTAAATTGCGGCTGTGGCTACAATTTTATAGAATTTTCTTTCCTATACAAAGAGCATCTGAAGGCATACTTTTACTTAAAGATTCTCACGCGATTCGCTTACCATGCTTACTTAATGATAGCTTTACGAATCCATGATCTTGTTACTGCTATTTATGACGGATTACTTTATAGCTATCTGTTGAACTATTGCATTTATTCCGAATGAATTGAACTGTAATTATAAATCTCTTGGGGAATGCCATGTGAGCTATAACTCTATGTCTATAAAGTCAGTTCATTTGCAGTGTAGTATCAAATGGCATTAAAAATTGTCCATAAGATCTCATCGCTTAGGAAAGTCTATGGTTACATCACCATCGGTTTTCCTTCTTCATCCGTTAAAACATTGAATAATTGCGAAAAGGGAGCCAACGGCAAACAACATATCGCTGTGTTTATAATATTTTATGACGGAAGTATGTGTTCCTTATTTTTGGCCAATTCAGTCCCACAAATGCATGGCATAAATGGTTTGAAATTGTTTTTACTTGCATAGCGAATCATAAGATAAATTATTTCCGTCTTTTTCAATTTTTTAATGAATTTTGTCAAGTGATAATGACGTCTATATATTTAAAGGCCTGTTTCGCAAACTACAAACACTTTCAAGTTTGATAACAGTTTGAAAAGATGTTAGATATCGATTGAAAATCCTAAATTTATATTGGGTGTTAAGTAGAATGAAAACGAAATTCATTTCCTTTAGATAGCCAAGAGCCAAGAATTTGCATTGAACACCGCTGTGCTAACGTCAAATGATTGCATCGCTTTTCTTTGTAAAGTTGAAACTTTGAAACATTGCATCGTTTATGTGCAACATCGTTTATTTCTACCATTTAACCCAAGCGGTGAGTATCTACAATTCGTTCTGAAACGCATATTGTTCGGTTAATTGCTATCTTATGAAGTATTATGGATGTTGTGTTGTCGATCCCCACATAAATAAGAATTAATATGACTTTAATTATGCGAGAATAATGCTGTATATCCGCTTTCATATTGAAACTCTGTGTTCTCTGGAGTATATAAGAGATACGAGAGTAAAACCTTAGCAATTTATTTCGAATCTCATTAAAAGTCAATCTTTGTAATTGGTAGGGGGACAACTTTGTGGTGTTTTTCGCAGCAGATGCCTTTAGAGTCGCGTAGCTTTGGCAATACTAATCGGACTGAGCATTACTAGGACGCATTTGAAAGGTAACAGACCAATGATAATTAAAATAAAACACTGTCGAATGTGACTGAGTGTTTGAAAATGAGCAAATATCGTCAAAGATTCGCTTTTATTACAATATTAGCGGCACGCAAAAGCTTTATTGGTTTCCTCACCGAAAATTTTCAGGCTCTGTTTGATCAACAAACATGCGATAGAGTCGATGAAATTTTTCGAATTACTTGGTTCTTAACACTGTTGCAAGGCTAGAAGGCTAGGCCAGAAACATTTGCTTAACGGTGAGGACAAAAAGGACTTCAAATTGATAGCCAAAAATTTTATAGACTAAATTTCCATTTGCTAATCGCTGCTGAAATGGCACAAAATTGGCTCGTTTTCGAAGCGATTGATTACACGGAATCAGAAGGTTACATAAGCTTACAATAGTATGCAAATATGTAATGCAGGACGGATGGATGTGCACAAGTGATGACAAAGCCTAATTAGACATAAGGTAAGGTTTCAATAATTGGTGAGTTCCGGTAGGAATGAGCTGCTCGAACCTGACCGCCCGATTGATTTGAGTTTCTAGTATCACTAATTACAGAGTATTTGACGCATGTCGTCCAGAATTGATCAGTAGTACAGGCGCCACATTGCTACATAACATGTTTCTTTAACCACTCGCAAAAATTGAAAATGCTTGACTAGGAATTTTTAATGCATCGCCCGGACTTTGCATTTACGCCGATTCCCATTCGTTTCACGCGGTAGGGCTTTTTTAACGATGTAAGGCTGACTTCATACTTAGCCTATGAAAATCCATTAGCGAGTTTCCAAGTAGATAAGAGGAGAGAGTTCAGACTTCAGTGTGTTAAAGCACGCTCGGTCGTAACTGTAGCGATTGCTTAATCCACAAAGGCATAATACTAACTGACTAGGCACGCCCCCACTAGGCTGCGGCCGATCCCTCTCCCTTTTTCTGACCATCATCCTGTTACACGTATACAAGAAATTCCCTAAACAATGAGTCACATTAAAAAAAAAACTGTGTTCAATACTTTGCTTACAGATCCTATAAGGTTCATATGGCATATGTACTGTGATGGAATAACGAGTTTAGTAGAAAAATGGTAAATAATTGGCAGATTCTTTAAAAAAGTACATTTAAAATATACGAAAAATGTGCTTGAGTTTGAGTGCATAAAGCCCGTAAAGATTTTTCTTTATCGTGCATGTTTTTTTAACTTCTAACTCAAAGCAAACCAAATTTTTCTATAAATCTTTAGCTTCTTGTCAATTAATACTATTATATAATATTCGCTGGCTCCCTTAAACTTGTAATAACACTTACAGGCGGTGGTATATATGTTTAACCTATCAAATTTTTAACGTCTCGTCGTATTCTGTTAGAGTTATGATAAATCTTAGATACTCTTTTTAGCTGCGCATTGAGTTTTACTATGCAATGAATTAGTATGCACATCAATTGGAAAATATTTATATAACCGAAATGAAATTTTCATATGCAGACTATTCGCTTTTCGCCATTTGAAACACATAAGTCAAAGAATTTAATTTAATATAATTCGCTATTAGGAAATAATTTTGCTTTCGACAATTTATTGTCTCCTTTCAAACATTAAATTTATATCACGGGCCTTTAAAACGAATATTGCATACACTATATAAATATTTCCTATTATTTCATCAGAATATTTTTCTCATTGTTATTACTACTAGACATAACTCTTCAACAAAAATATCTTGATTTGAAAAGTTTTTTTTTTTTTTCTTTTAATCCAAAATTTAAAATTTTTTTTACTTTCATTTCAGCTCCGCCATCTTCGATTGAAATTCAGGGTTATAGCAATAATGCCAAAGTGGAGGTGCGAGAAAATCAAGATTTGACCCTGAAGTGTATTGTAGCAAACTCAAAACCAGCCGCCCAAATTATTTGGTTTCGCAATAATGTGGAGTACAAAATAGGTAAGTGAAAGCAGTGAAATTTTTACTTTTTCCCAACCTTAGACGAAATTACTTTTTTTTGCGAATGCTTAAGGGTAGACATAAGCTATTATTAGTATTCTCCATTTTTCTCACATCTATGATTGGACACAGTAAAAACGGTATCCCTATCTTTACTCTACTTGAAACTTTGCTGATTTCAAGAAAGTGTTGCTTTTGTATTAACTAACAGCATCTTATTTGAAAATATACGGTTCGGTTAATTTTATTTCTAATAAAATTTTGGCGTAATTCTTCACAACTGCTGTTGAGAATTCAGCAGCCAATGAGGTAAAGTTTATATGTATATAAGCACAGGGAAATTCTGCTGAATCGAATCAAGAACTTGCCTGCAATAACTAATATGGGACTATCCGAAAATATGATATACATTCAGATTGGAAGTACAAATAATCTCGATCCGTTTTCAAAATATTATTTTAGCTGCTATGATCGTCTCACAATGACAATTGACTTCTGTTACGCATCTGTCAATAATGTCGAGTTTACATCGCTTTAAGTTTCATGCAAAAGACTTTTGCCTTTTACTGCGCTAAATATGTCAAGTTGCCTGTTAACTGAACAGCATTTGCGGTAGGTGTTAGTTTTTTCCTTTAATTGGAAATAAAGTGGAGCTGAAGCGCATCGAATACTTGCCGAACTTTGCAGCGACTGGGTTCCAAGTAATAAATCATTTAGTCAATGCTTTTGACGTTTCGTTAAGGGTGAAGTCAGCGTTGGAAACAAGCCCGGCTGTTCACGGCCAAAAAAGTCGTTAGGGGCATTACCCGATGAAGGTCCGAGTCAAAGGCAATACGAACCTGCATGGGCTGACTCAAGCAATTTCGATTGAAGTTCATCAAAGCAAGCCAACTGAGTGCCTTTGAATTGAAAAGGACAGACGTTGGAAGGCAATTCCAAGAATGCCAAGCATACTACGCTATGTCCGGTTAATCGTTGCCATTGATTTCAACATCATGCCAAAGCCAAATTTTCGTGGTTCGAAGGTTAGGTCTTACGAGCTGCTGGAGCTTCCCTATCCCATTACGGGAAATCAGCACAGACTATAAATGATTCCCTTGAGCGGTATATTGTGAGAAAAACCACCTGGAATGCGATCATAGACATTACAAGGTTATCCTTCTGAACTAAAACGGTCTGTCTCAAGTGGCAAAAGCTTAAGTGGGATGTTTTACCAAATCCGCCATATTCTCCCGACATTGCTCTTTCTGATTAGTGGTTGTTCCGATGTTGGCTCTTTACCTGGATCGCCTCAAAGGACGAAACGCTTTTTCCGGAATGAAAATTGAAAGTTGTCTGAGAGATAGCAAAAGATGCTAGCCAGCAATGCGTCATAGTTCCATTAATGAGTTCGTTTATTTTTTTCCGAAATGAATGCATACTTGACCACAATAACATGGACCGAACTAATTTGACATTGCGCCGATAAAGCTTCAGTTCCTTTGATTTGCGTTTTTTTTTTCGAAAATACAAAAAAAAAAATGAAATAAACTAACAGCGGAAATTAATATTTTTTACTCAGACGCTAGACTGTATGCCTTGGGTTCGCTGAGAAAATAACTAAAACCAATTTTTGTTTGAAAGTAAGAACAAAAAATTACGGGTCTTTTGTTAAATGCATACGCTATTCTCGTAGGCGATGATGATTACAAATTGCGGCAGCTATCGATTTTAAATATACTACGAAGAATATTTAAAATGAT
The DNA here is from genome assembly GCA_000688735.1 of Glossina austeni. Lineage (NCBI taxonomy): Eukaryota > Metazoa > Arthropoda > Insecta > Diptera > Glossinidae > Glossina > Glossina austeni. The sequence goes on along the minus strand of KK502492.1, from coordinate 901,565 downwards.
AACATCAATATTTTTCATTGGGAAAAGGTCAGACGAGCCTTGTAACACATCAGCAAACAGCAAAAAACCCGACTTGTCTATCATATTGACCTTAGGTGGTGAACATAAAAGTGTTATTTTTAACATACATGAGGAGAGAACCAACCAGATAGCAGACGAACAGAAGAAAAATCTAAACAAACAGAAATTCATAATAATAAAATTTCCAATGTCCTGAATAAAATCAAGTTTTGCTTCCCTTTTATGTTAAACACAATTATCCGTTTTGTGTTTTTCTTTTGCTTTTGCTTTCTTCTTGTTTTCAATCAATCAATTTCTTGAATAAATACAAATTCAATTTGATTGAAATTTCTGAGTTGATATAATTTCTTATGCACTGCTTTCGTTTATTGTAGGGTCTTGTCTCTTCTTTTTCCCCCCCTTTTGTCACTTTATGACCTTTCTCTTGATAAATATAAAACCTATAGAATTTACCGACTGAAAAGGAGAAAGAAAGGAAAATTAAAAAAGATAAAAAAACAAAAAAAAAAAAAGATAAAAAGTACCAGAAACAAAAAACTAAAAAATAAAACAAAAAAAAAAAAAAACAAAATAAAAAATCTACTTCATTTTTTCGCATGGCAAAAGTACACAGTTAAAAATCATCATCCTAATTGAAAGCTATTAAATGAAATGTTCTCAGCAAAAGTTTACCTTTATCTTTATCTGTGTGTACAAACTGAGATACTCTAGCAGGAGAGTTTAATTCGTTAAATACGTAACTGTATATGTGTTCGACAAAACCTGGAGTCATAATTCTCGTTATAAAAATTTTATTCTTCTTTTTTGCTAACCGTCCATTTTTTTGTCAGAATGTACGAGTGCATGTATATGTGTAGAATTTGTTCGAAAACATTTTCCTGACAAGTAAACCAACATTGTATAAGAGATAAAGGGTAATAGTTGGTCATGGTAAAAGCAGCATACGAACTTTATTTGTCCTGCCGCTCTATACCTTCGTACACACATACAAAGTTATTGTGAATGTGTAGAGTAGCAGCATTGGTGCAAATGAAGCTGACAAAAACTATAGCTAAACATTAATTTTGTTCTTTATCTTCTCGGTGTAACGCGCACACGGTGCTTAAAAAAGAGGTAGAAAGGGAGGGAGAAAAAGAGAGAGAGAGAGAGAGAGAGAGAGAGAGAGGAGAGGAGAGCGAAATATTAAAACAATGTAGGTCTGATAATGTGCCTCATTATTAATAACATAAATGTCTTTGAAACTTATCAGCGGAATTTCGGCAGCAACATCACCACCAGATATTTAGGGAAATTAAAAGATGGAAATGCGAAAATCAACAAAAACTAAAAAACTAAAGCATAATAACAACAAAAGTAATTTTTCCCTTTTATCTCTTATCAAAACTTTTAAATGAATATTTTTTGTTTTTGTTCTCATATTTTGCGTCTGCAGTAAAATAATGAAAACTAGAAAACCAAGAGAAATTCAATTCAAGTAAATGAAAGTCATCCACTAAATACTCTACGCCATTACATAAATTTATTGTACGCTCCTTTATTGCAGATTTGATAAAAATATTTATTTTTATTTACATTTTATTGTCAGCCAGTCAACGGCCAGCTGAGAGTACAATGATCTTCTCAGTCCACTTATTTAATGCAATTCCAAAAGTTTATTCTTCATCAGCCGGTTGCAATCGTCTATCTATTAAGAGGATACAACAAAATAAAAAGGTTTTCGGTCGAGCAAAACGACCATTAAATGCCGCACAACTATTAAAAACTCTTCACTGCTTTTCATCATAAAATATTAAAAACTACGCCTTTTGGGTCTTATTAGGTCGTACTTTTCATAAGAGTAAGGATCTGAAAAATAAATCTATATAATCCAAATTGATCCGCCTGAGTAGCCAGGCAGACAAGAACTGTAACTACCGTGTTCGTAGCTCGACGTTCAATGTTCGCGGGCGCAAATCTCAAGTGCTCTAGAGTTTTCTTTGAACGCAGCTGTAGTGAGTGTTCAGTCGGTAAAAGCATAACAATTATCGATTGGACACATCGATAAGACTGTGGCCATCAACTCCCCATTTCGTTGTCTTTCCTCTCTTCTTTCTAACTGTCAACGTATTACACGAATGGGAGACATCATTGATTGATTGATTGATCATACGGACAAGAAAAAGCTAACCGCAGTAAATTTATTTGTCACAACATTATTTTGTGTCGAATTTTCATCATAAGATATTAAATTGAGACGCACTTGGTATTACGAACATTTCTACAGGAGGAGGTGCAATAGATGAATTTATTGCATGGAAATTTTTTAAATTAGTTTATAGAGAGAGGTCATAGAATTATCCAACGCTGTCCCTTCAATGTCAACGGATCAAAAAATACCAGCATAGACATAAGAGGAGCTGTCTTAAAAGCAGGCTTCGTTCAGCTCAAAATAAAAGTCCCGCAGCTAATAACAATCGCAAAACTTGAAAGAAAACGAGTGTAATAATGAAGGAATTGTTTTAAAAAAAACTGCATAACTGATTCGATAGAGATGCAGATTTGTAAGCTTCTTCGCTATAGCCTTCTTTCCAACTTAAAATTCATTATAATTGAATTATAAAGAGATGAAATAAAACGCATAATTAATTCCCATAACTTAATATAAAAATCAGTGGAATCTTTGTTTTACATCAACTAACTTGTGGTTGTAGAACCAACTTCAAAAAAAAAAGTTTACATTGTTATTTTAGAAATTATAGCGGATTTTACTACACCTCGTAAGAGAGTGTTCTTGACAGCAAAACTTGGAGATCCATTATTTCGAGCAAACATTAAAAAAAGTAACAAAGGTTTCTGTTTATTTGTGGGTTTAGTTGAAGTAAGACGATTACGTTTACTTTTGAACTTCATCATAAGCTGTGCAAAATGTTACACCGACATTAAGCTATACGCTACTCTTCTTAGTATTATTCAATGTATTTATACCTCCTTGTGATACAGGGATATATTAAGTCTGTGCGGATATATGCAACAGCCAGAAGGACATGAGATAGATAAACATTTTATTATACCGATCGATGCAGGATCATTTTCATAGTTGATCAAAGCTGGTTTGTTCGCCTGTCTGTCCATCTGTCCGTCTTGTATTCGTGCGTTTAATTAACAGCTGTTCAGATATTTTAATGAAATTTAATACACCGAACCGTTTTGGCCCAAGGACGAACATTACTGAAAATAGTTCGCATCTGACCACGTCTTGAACCATTTCGCATATAAGGCCTTTTAAAAGGTCGCCATATGTTTGCATAGGATATTTAGTAGTAGTTCTTGGTCCCACTGTAACTTTTTTAATTATTCAACTTAGGTTCTGTAATGATGTACAATCAGAGATTAAACTCTAGTTGACTATGGAGAAAGAATATGATTTTTTTTTAAATTTTAGTTCCCCTCTCAAAGAGGTTGGTAGAGATAATCAAGAATTATTACTTTGTGTATGATAAACATTTAAAAAAAGTAAAAAGGGAGGTTCTGGACTACATCGTACCCTGTCTAATGATATCCGAAATAGTTCGTCATATCTTCAAAAACTTCTTGACATAGCTCACTAAATGCTTTTACAAATACATAGTTTAAGACAACTAAGAAAACCTATATTCCGCATGGTTCTCATCATACTAACACGTATACATAATAGGGGTGCTTTCAGCTAACTAACTCCTATGAGCGCGCCCCTTACCCGATTTGGCTTATCTTCAATACCAACCTGCGTGAGAGAACTTTATATGTCCCTGTCAAATATGAAGTCGATATTTTAGCTTTTGCCACCAGCAGACAACACATCCTTACAGAAACGCAGGCAGACAGACATGACTAGATCGCTTCATAAGTTGACGCTGATCAGAAATATATATACTTGATGGGGTTCTTTTGGGTTTAATATTCTTAATTAAAATTTTCTTTCTAAACGAGAACAGTTTCTTTGTTTGCTGCAGACGAAGAGGTGAACGTTTAGACCCTTAGACTTGTTTTAACATCTTCATCACTTTTGATGCGATGGAAGCAAAAGAACCAAAACTCAGTTAATGACTGTGATTCGACTCGACTATAGATCTCGGTATAAAAAGATCCACCGTTTGCGGAAAGAAGTGAACAAAAAATGTAGTTGAAAAATATAATTTTTGTTAAGTAACGACTTAAAAAGTTATTTGAATTGATTTGTACGCGGTATAGAGAAAACGCAACGAGAACATGTAAACTAAAGCTATTATAACCGATATACTTTTTTTTTGTATGTTTGTCAGTCACTCGGTAATATCATATATCCATAAATCATAGAATTACGTACTAATTAACGTATGCATGTTGGCTTTAGACAGCACCATTCTTCAAACGAATTCTGTCAAAATTTCGTGACATTCCGAGCATTACTTTGCAAGTTTGCAAGGTGTTTAAGTGACGTCACACACGAAATTCAGATTTTTCCATTGTTTTGAAAAACAAAAGTAGCCTCATTAACCTAAATTCGTCAATAGTGGCGACGTTTGTTGTCCTACGAATTGACTAAATGTTGTATGCGTATATACACATACATACACTTTTTTATAAATATGTATGGAGGATAAAATTTGTGCGTCACATACAATATTCAAATTAACTACGAATGTTGGAGTTCTTTCAGCTCTCACTCAGTGATTTGTCACTTGCGGTATGTCGTTAATAATAATTTCGTTAACAATCGAGCCACCTCTAATCGCTTCTTTCTCAGTAACGATGGCAACATCATCAACATTCTCTTTCTCAAGATTTGCTTACATCTGGACGCTATTGCCAATCCCATAATCGCATTGCTACTAATTCTTGTTCGCGAACATTTACTTCTTTAACCCTTGAAAACAAAAATAATTTGCAAAAACTCATTTTTTTTGTTCGCTAACGATTGCAACACAAAGATATAATAATTTTGCTATTCTCTTTACTATGGAATGTTGTCCTCAATTGTATAAAGCGGATATAGTATGCGTGCGATTAGCTCTTGGAAGCTTTTTTTTTAAAACAAAGTCTTTTCTGGAAGTTAATTAACTTTTCTACGTAATCCAAGACCTTTAATATTGTCCTTTAGTCATAAATGTCAGTTAAGTTCATTAGATTCATATTAACATGACGTAAAATAGATTAGACATGCATTTGTCTTATTTATCTCAGTGATTTTATGCACAAGTCACGTACCCTTACAATCTAAACCACAATCAGCAATAAGAATTTAGAAGAATTTAGAGTAATGAAGAAAAAAAATGTTCTTTAAAACTTTTCTACTTTGTAAGCACAACTCTTACTACTTTACAGTAATAGTTGTTCTTGTTTTAGTTAGTTTTAGTTAGTAGTAGTGGTTTTGCAATTAAGTTTATTGTTTTCCAGAATATGTTTGATTTCTTTATATACATTGTATGGATAATTGAAATATTCTTGGATCGTCACCAGAAACTGATAGCAGCAGCCCTGCCGGCATCATCGAATAATAGCTAATACGAGAAGGTGCCTATTTAGATATTAATTAATCTCTCTTTGAAATTGGAATTAATAACGAAATTCAAACTCAATTATTTTTTTTGTTTTCATTACGTTTTCTCCTCCATGTTTTCTCTCTCTCTATCTCTCTCTCTCTCTCTCTCTCTGTCTCGCTTTTTCAATTTGAAAGTAATTCAATCAAATTAACTTGTGACACGTTCGACATGCTTGCATAAAATTTGAAATCTTTTATTTATGCGATTATATGACGTATCTCTCGTATACGTATACTTAGTTTTCCCTTATATAAAAAATATCACTCATACGACTCGCGTTTACTATAATACACAGACTTATGGCTTTGTATGACAAGCATTCTCTTTTGTTATAGATGAAAATTCTGTTTTCCTTGAAACTTACTAAAGCGAAAGTTAAAAGGAAAAAATTATATATGTGCTCATATGAGCTCGCGCGCGTGTGTGTTTGTGTGTACGTTATTTGTTATTAAGTTTACAAATTTCTTTAGAGTTTCAGATACTTTTGTGAATGTCAACAAGTCATACATACATACATATTAGAGTTACTTAGATGTGAAGCGAAAAATTTCTTGTACACGAAGTAGACGCCAAAGTAATTTAATATTGCGAAGAGGATGTGACTGGTGCTGTCCTCGTTGATGAATTTGAAATTGAAATGTTGCGCAGTAGATGAAATTGAGCCTTTATATTAATAGCAAAACCATTTTAACTTAATAAATAGCTTTCAGTTTGGCAGCACCCTTTCTTCTGCCTGTCTGACACATTTTACGTTCTGTACGGTTTTTAATGTTTCTGGCAAGTGTGTGAAATTGTTAAATTATTTGATTATAAAATTTATTTAGTAAAATTTAACAAAGCTGCCATAATTTCTAATTTATGAATAAAACCGTCAGCAAAGGGTATTAAGTAGAAAATCCCTTTTTTTTATTTAATACTTCACCACACAGAAAAGAAGTGGAGTATATATGTGTATGTAAAAATGATTTGCTCGCTGGCACTTTTTAGATTTTCTTTTAGCAATTCACTTGACAATCATTTAAGTTTGAAGTACTTTATGTAACACAAAGAAAAATATTTGAAAGATTTCGACTTAGAAGTTTTTGGTCCATGCAATCACTGATTGTATTAAGGACACGTCTTATAGTTACTTTTAAAAGTATTGTGCTGAAAGACGGAAGGGTCTCGCGGCCGCCACTTCGCATTAAACTATTGTTATACAGTTTGTCAATATACGACCTGATGGTCTAACGCGCAGAAACAAGGCGATAAATGTTGTGGAAAAGGTTTGCTCGACCGGTGAAAAATTATATAGACAGGTGAATGTACATGCATAGAGCGCAAACTGCAACATGCATGCTTCACCCTTCATAAGATTCCTCGTACTTTTCCAACAAACATTACCCTAGGCGTCGCTTTAAAGCATCTGGACTCTCCTTAACCCAAATATTTCTTCCCTTTTGCGCTGCTCATCCTGTGTTTAAGTAAACGTTGTGCCCATGAAACTCACAAAAATGGCAGAAACCAATACTCTAAGCATCGTCTTAAAGGAAATGTGCTCCTCTTAGCGCATATCCTTGTTTGCTTTCGTTCTATTTACCTTATGTTTAAGTAAAGGTTGCGCCTACATTTACTTACCTTTATCTAACTCCGAAACTTTTCAAAAGACAGATTATCTTTGCGCGGGTAATTCGATTATGGATCCTAGCTATCTAAGTAGTAAGCATGCAAAAATTCGACCCAAGTCAAGTGTAAATTTTCTTCTTTTTCTTTTCACAACTTCACTGTCACTCCATCAGTTGTGCCAAAAAATGAATCGTATAACCAAGTCAGTTTGTGTGTATGTATGTGAAGTTTATTATTATTTCATAATTTATATATATATATATATAAATATGCATGAGCGGGCTTAAATATGAGTGGGGGGAAAACAATGTCTTCTACCACTACTGCCAAATATATAAATCATTTGAAATCTCTGACTTTATTTTATTTTTTTCTTTCTCTCTTCAGATAACCGTAACGACAAAGTAGAGGAAATCACACCAAAGCGCTTTACTACCACCTCTAATCTTAAACTGAAACCAACAGCCGCTGATGATTACACGGAATATACATGCCAAGCGAAGCATAAGGCTTTGGCGCCTGACATGCCCATGCGCTCCATCGTACAACTGTCCGTTTTGTGTAAGTGAAATTTTATGACAATATAACAATTGAAATTATAAACGTAGACGTGCAAATGTACAAAAATTATATATGTATTTGTACATGTGTTTATACACATTTACATGATTAGAGCATAATGAGTTCTCTATAAAGTATTGAGCTGAAATTTCATAATTGTCATTATTTCGTACATAGTTGTTCCGGGAATAGCGAAGACTAAACTTCAAGTACAATAGCCCAGCTTTGTATGATTCCTTAGTAAAATTTGCTCAGCTCGACTATAGAATTACGCTAGCACTTAAAACAGTCAGGGATGCGTTTGTGGTGGCTGTTTTCATTAACCCTTTGAATTCTTTCCTTAAATCTTCACTTGACTTAACCTCTTCTACAGATAGTTTCGGAAGAAGATGAAAGTCTCAAGAGCCTTGATTTTAGGCGAGTTCCTAGTTAAAAAGTAAAAGAATCGGTAAGAGTGGAATGGAATGAAAGGACAAGACTAACTACTTCATTTACATTATGAGATAACACCTGCTAGCGTAACAGAATCAAGACGGACTACATCACTTGTTATGCTTTAGTTTAAATTGAGATTCCGAACAACCACCTGCCAGCTTAAGGGAATCAAATGAAAGAGCAAGATGCACTGCGCCGCTTGCTACGCTCTAGAAGATCAATTAACATTACGAGCTATCATCTGCGGGCGTGCAAAATCCCTCTCAGTTTATTGATTTTCTTCCAATAAGCGACTTGGACGACCGGCAAGAGCAATGCATAATTTCAGTGACTTTTAATCTGTACTTACTTAACTTCTTGTAAGCTCAACTTTTTGAAGGAACCTCGAATGTTTTCGATTAGCAAGTCCTCTTGAAATGGTTGCAGGACCTTTTCTTTTGAAGATTTTTGTATAGTTGACACTTAAGGGGGGAAGAGCTAGTTCGGTCTTCATCAATAAAAGTTCTTCGCGCTCGCAAATCGTTTTACAAGTGGTTGTTATTAATTTTTGCCCTTAAAATGGGGATTTTAAAGACGCGAGATTCCCGCTACTTTTTTTACAACATCTATGCAAGTATTGTTTATTTTTACTTTTACCACATGGCTACGTATGCGTTCACATGCTGATGAGTTTTGTATTTTAATAATTTGGGATTTAGCGTTTATTAAGCAAACTCGGTGCTAGTGAGAAAATTTGCATATTTCAAATATAATAATAAATGCTTTGGCACATTATACTTTGACCAAACATTCATGTGTAAGAAGAGAGACGCGGCGAGAGAGAGAGAGAGAGAGAGTGAGAGAGAAATGATTTCAGTCTTTTCAAGCCCTACACATGTACACATTTGCGTACATTTGTGTTAATTTAAATCGAGTTACAAAATAACACAAACCATTAAAACTAGTTTTGCATAATTTTTAGGTAAAACTGCAAAAAAAACATTAAATATGTATAACAATATTTCTACTCTCTTTCTCGCTCCCTCGTTCGTTTGTCTATCTTTGAAAAAGGAAAAATATATAATGGATTTAAAACATTTTCAACATTTAAGCTAATAACTAAGCCACAATATAATATGTTTTAAATAATTTAATTTATTACTTGGATATACTCATCATATGAAAAATTTTTTTTTCTTTTTTTTTTTTTTTAATTAAAAATTTCTTGCTTAGCAGGTTTTTAAGCATTATTTATGGGTATTTTTTTTTTTTTTAATATATTTTTTTTTTTTAAATTTCTATTTCATTATGATTTATTTGTTGGATGAAAAGTTCTCCCCCCTCGTGCTACTTTCAACTCGTTCCATTTATGAAAATAATATTAATTAGAAATTTATTTGAAAAGAGCCTCCTTTCATATACATTTAGTACAACATAAATTTGCTTGAATGTATACGTGTACGCCTATAAGTGCTCACATGTGCGCAACGTCCTGCCACTAGCCATTGAAAATCGACTGACTGCCTTTCCAAAAGCTTATGCATGCATTTTGCATGCAAACTCTTTCATATGGGCAAACACATGTTATATGCTTAGCTTAGCCTGTGTGCTAGGGGGGATCGAATGCAAAATTGGTATAAATGCCAATCGTACACGTTTTAAAATTAATTACGCATCATTTACCAAACTATTTGAATTGTCTCCATAATAATGCTGAACAACGACATTTTAACCCAAATAATTAATACGAAATTATAAACGAAAATCTGTGAAAATTGTACCGTCAAAATTACTAACCGTCTCCGGTAAAACCCTAACGGCTACAAATAACTTAAATATGCATTTTATTTATAACAAGTCAAAACGCTATCTTTAAATGCCCTACACCTCCCTTTATATAGCGATTTTTCAAATTAAGGTCTTATATGGGAAGTGACCAAAAAGTGGCCCAGTCCGAGCCGTTTTCAATAGTTATTGTCCATGAGCACCGGTGTACCAAGTTCTATGAACATATATCTAAAAAATTGCGGCCTATAAGTTCAACACAATACGGACCCATGGACCGACAAGATTCAGAAAGTAATTCTGAATCGATCGATACAACACCAAGTTCTTCTGGGCCTTGCATATATCCGCACAAACTTGGCGTACCCTTGCGCCAAATATGATAGAGAATACAAATCTTTTTGAAAGTGCTCGCTAGTCTGCCAAATTTCATCAAAGTATTTCGTGTATCTCGTGTGGTCTGTAGGTTAAACATAAAAGCACAAGGGGGACATATGGACAGACAAACTTTGCAGACAGCATCGTTCGGCCCGGATCTATCTCATGTCCTGCATAAGACCGCACAAGCTTGATATACTCTTGTACCACAAGATGAAAAAAATTGAGCCAAATAAGAAAAAGTGGAGACTTTAAGCAGATGGTAGAAAGCCACATTTACAGTAATTCCACGAATTTTGGCAAACTGAATATCGAAATAAATATATCATGATTGTCTTGTCGAAAATTGCATACCAATTAAAATTATATTCTGCGAAGTCTTACAGAACGCATTTCTCAACATCGTATGACTTCAGCAGAAGAAAGAGCATCTAACTACCGCACTAAAAACAAAGACCTCGGCATAAAAATGCAAAACGTTTCAAGGTAATCAATAGAACTACCGAGAGATTTGCTACTTATTCGCTTTTGCATTGCATAAAATTGATGAGGCAAAATAAAATAATTCTTTTAATTGTAGATTCAAAGGTTATTTTCTAATTCCCGTAACAGTTTACTTAAAAGGCTTTAGCCTTTCATCGTCGCTACTCAACTAGAACTCAGAAAGCCACACCAACACTTAAAAGAGCAAATAGTACGCATCGCTTTACCCCACTGCCATTTTGTAAAAACGGTATACCGTTATTTAATGAAATCCCTAAACAGTTGTCCATTATCTTCGTCTTTTATTGTCTTTTTATTGTTTTTGTGAAATAAATTTTAAATTGCTATAAAAAGATTTAATCTCTGTTCGGTTCGTTTTATTCCCAGCGAGACTTTTTAATGTTGAATGATAAGCAATAATTGACGTAAAGATAGAATCAATTAAAAGTTCACGTTTTATTAATGCATATTAGTTTTCCATTCAACGTCGTCGGTTGGTGGTTGTCCAACTTGTCAAACCTCTAAGTGATAAAAAATGGTTTCTCTAATAATATCCCATTTATTACACTGCTGTGCAGAGAGTTTTATGAGTGTGGTTGTAAAAAAAAAAAAGAAAAAAGAAAAGCAAATAATTTTTCGCTTAAATTTAGGGGTTTCAACCCAATAATGTTTAGTTTGGATATTTTTTAAAAATTTTCAAATTTCTCACTTTGTGCACTCCTGGGATAATCGAACTTTTTAAAACTTCAATGTGTTTAGGTAAGCAAACTCCTCTGTGTACATGTCTATCTTTACTATGAATATTGTGAAAATATCTACAAAAATTTGATATGGTTTTTGACTACGAATCCTCTAACGGGCTTCACTCTTAATGCGTTTGATTATTACTAGAAAAAAAAAAAAAAAGACTTGAAATAATTTATGCTTATGCGGTCTCTAATGTTTTTGAATCGTTGCATAGTTACCGGGGCACACAAACAGATTTATATACCCTATCATGTCATTGATATTTACAAGTAAAATTTCAAATTACAAGTGTAGTCATAATTTTCATGATATTTATTGCAAAAGCATGGATATGCAACAAATTCAATTTGAAATGGTTGCATTGCGGCCGATTTGTGCGCTTAGGATGCGTGTTACTAGTTGAGTAGTGAATGGTGGTGGCGGTGTCCGTGGCGACGTTGGTAGATAAATTCAATTATAATAAATTCACCGTAATAAGTGTATGCGCAGTAAACAGCGAGATACATGCAGGTGCTTATTCATTGCTCCATTGCCCATATGTCCCACATAACATCTGTCGTCTGCAATTACATTACATTACTCTAAGCGTTTTTCGTATACTCGGTAATAGTTTAAAATATTTACAATTTTGTCTCCATAACAAAGCGGACAATTATGAAATTTTAACAAATTTTTAATTCACAATCATCGGAAATCCTCTAATTGTGGCCATTTTGCGGTTTCCTTCATACCTAAGAGAAAATCATCCTAACGTATACGTAATATAAGCAATGCAAGCAATGCAAGTAACGTGCGTATCTACGCGTATACGTTTTATATTTAATTGAAATAAAATTACAACAACAATAATAATGAAACAACAAAATTTATAGCAAAAGTTGAAAGAGAGACAAAAACAACAAAAAAAAAAAAAAACAAAAAAAGAAAAAATTACTGTTTTGTTGTCCATTAAATTACTGTCATATTTATTTAACCATGGGCGAATGAGTTTGAATGTGTGCCAATGCGGTTGTAAGCGATAATAACAGTAACTATCACAACAATTTTGAAATGATATCTCGGTGACTGAATTTTAATAAATTTGCAAATTTATGCCTGAGGCGAAAGGTAACAAATAAATTCACACTAACCTGGCCAACAACTGGCCACCCACTAGCCTCCCATCTATCCTGTTACGTTATGAGGACATTCAAATGTGACAACAGATGCTGGAAAAATCCCATTAGGCCTTTTGGAGACACTTTACATACACATAAATATATATGTATATATATATATATATATATGTGTAGCGAGCACTTGGTTATGCATATTTGCACGCATGTGTGATTACGATGTAATGTAAATTCTGCCGGGTATTGACAAAGGTTTGACTATAACTACAATAACGACAACGTAATTATACCCTAATTGAACTTGATGTAAATAATTTTTGATTATATATATATACATATGTTTTTTTATTATATTATATTATAGTTGATGTTGTTGTTTTTTTGCAAACATTTGCACTGAACATACAATAGTAACAATCATCATACAACCATTAATTTAATAAATTAAAATGTTATCGCTCTTAATTGGTTTTTTTTTCCCCAGATCCCCCAGGACCACCATACATACAGGGCTACACTCAGGGCGAGACATTGAGACGCGGCCAAACTGTGGAATTGATATGCAATAGCCGTGGTGGTAATCCACCTGCTCAACTAATATGGTATAAAAATGGTTCCCAGATACGTATGGCCTATCGGTAAGTTGATAACAAAACGTGGAAACAGAAAGGAAATTATATTCGGCTGTGACCGAATCTTTTATGCGCGTCACCGTTCTCCTGAGAAAGACTAAAGGAAAATGGGAACAACTAAATTTTCATGGGTGTGACTGATTGTTTCTACTTTTCTAGAATCAAAGTTAAAATTTATATCGCGTATCTGCTGCAGTTTATCCGTAATAAGCGAAAACGCGATAAACGAGTCGGGAATTTTTATCGCACCGTAGGCGTATGCTTTGACCAGTTTGCTTGATTTTCAAATTCTTTGGCATGTTTGCAGGCCATTTTTGCGAATTGGGAGAATGTTTGCCACCGATACTATACAGTTAGGAAGATGGACAAATGGACGGATGGACAGACTTGAATCAATTCAGAATTTTATGCTGATCAAAAATATATATAATTTAGGGGGGTTTCTCATTCTTGCTTCAGATTGTCCCACATCTTTCTGTGATGGATATAAAAATAATTATAGAAACATTACGCGATTATTCATTCATTAGTGTAATCTGAAGATTTCATTGCAATTGAAGTTAAGAAATTTGCGTAAATTTTTTATTTTTCTAATAAACTTAAGAGTGGCTCTTAACTGACTATCGACCATTAGGAGAAATGCATTCAAGCAAACGAAACTAATGACAGTCTATTAATATTGAAGAGGAGCTAACATCATCTCTACTTCTTAAAAAAGCGCAGCAATTCCAAACAGATTAATTTGTCTCTTGAGCTATTAAACAAAAAATAAAAAGTGGAAGCTTACATAAAGCTAATGGTCGACAAGCTTAGTTAAAAAATTCGTCATCTTTATTATAAAGAGATCAAAGTTATTTAGGTCTATGTTATCGACGATTGATTTAAAAGGAAAGACAAAGAGATTTTCCAAGAAAAGCGGATATATCGAAGCGTTTGATTTTTATTAAATGAAGTGAAAAGTTTTTTTGACAGTGACTTTGATTCTTCGATAGCAAGATCACGGCAGCTCCTATGCCAAACATTACAAAACAATCGATACAAACGACACAACGTATTAAACGTGCACTCGAGAGAAACTGCAATAGGCGAGCGTCTAAGCATTTATTACTCATTCTGTCATTTCGGGGATAAGTATTATCAAATTTAATCGGTTTAGGTTAGGCCCAACCTCGTTTGCATAGACAAATACCTACACGGATCTGATACAACCCACATGCGTGAGGTTGACACGGGCTTAGGATAATTGTCATAATAACATGTTTTCGGCATGCGGTTAGATCATCACAAATACATTTATTTTACTAATGATCTTCTCCGTTGCTTAACCTTGAAAGATAGTGCTACGTAAGAGTTATCTGAGTACATGGCTCTCATGAAGAGTTGATATGCTACATTTCTCGTAAAGAGAGACGTTAAAGAGGCTTCGTACAATACGTTTCGGAGGTAGTCAATGATTCGAATGACTCGATCTCAAACGTTCAATTTGGGATAGCGTAGATCCTTCGTAGCCAATAACGGATCATTTTTAATAAAACACATTGATCGATATAAATGCAATAGCGTTCGTAAATACCATAGCATTTCAATTTTGAAGCCAATTGTTCCTCATTTAATTTTGTATAATTTTAATATGAAAATAATAATTAGCTGAAAAATTGGCTGCAAGTCCAAAATTACTCTCTGACTACTCTTACGAAACATTTCTAATCAGATTTCGAGCATCGCAACTACTTTTAAAATAAATTGACTGCTAATTTTTGCACTTCACCCAAATTTTGCTATCCGTCAGTGCGTTAAAGAAAATCATACACACACACACACCATCTTTTATTAAACCGAAACATACGAAACCGAAACAATGAGTGAAGTTGTAGCACTCAAGGTGATAACGCCTTTTCTTTATCTCTTCCCAAAAACGCGCGGGGCTACTATTAAACTTTGTTACAGTCGTGGAAAAACGTCCCCAAAAATTGATAGAAAAATTTATTTATCCCGTGAACTTTTGTTCGAATCTTACAAACAATACGACCGTCGAAACTTTTAGAAAGACAAGGCAAAGTAATGCCAGCTAAAAAGATAACATGTAAAGAAATTATAATCGTCAATATCCGAATCTTTCATATTTATTAACTTGTTTTTTTTCTCAAAAAAGGGAGACCTAAAGAGGAAAAGTTCTAATGCTTTATAACGACATACTTTTGTGAAAGTTTTTATCGCTCTATCTGTTGTAATTGCAATTGACGAATAATGGGCACAAAGTGGTCCTAGTATACTTTGTCCTGTAGTCGTGTCCTTTGAGCGATTTCGTCCCACTGCGCACAAGAGCTTGTAACATTTCTGCGAATATCTTAATTTGTGCGAATATTTTTGGCACAGGCAGGTACACAGACGAACCAAGAGGAACGGAAGAACATAATTAGTCGAAATAAAAGTTTCATGCTTATCGGGAATGTATATACTATATAGAGGGACCAAATAATTGCTTGCTATAAATTTATGTTTTTCTCTCCATATATTCTTTGAATATAACGAGTGTCTGTCTTATTGAAATATTCTATCCATCAGCTTTTTTTCCATGTCTTTCATGTCTTTCTTTTCTTTCTTTTTTTTCTGATTCCTTTCTATACCCACCACTGAAGCATGGCATACACTTATTTTGTTTTCTATTATAATGTATGCAACACCCAAGAGGTGGCTTCAGAGACCCTACAAAGTATATATGTTCTTGATAGGCGGGAAACTTTGAGTTGATTAAGTCGGTCCGCGCGAAACGGCCGCCGCCAAATAGGATCTTCTAACATTTTTCATAACAACACATGCTTTTTGTTTGCTATTGGCATAATTGTTTCTAATTGCAAAGCAGAAACTTGGCACCATTTACCAACTCTGCCTGAGTCACAAGGAACTGAATCAATTCTACGTAGAATTGCAATGGTGTTGTGACCACACACCACTACTACTCGGAGATAACTGCAATCAAGAATCGATTTTGTACACAATTACTTCGATTCTCTATAGGTGTGTCAATGATGCCAAGTTATTGCTCTCCGGATAAACGCAATAAAGCCAATCGCAAATTAAAAAACTTGTCATTGTTTGTATGTTCTACGAAAATGAGACCACGTTAGAAATGTTAATTCTGTATGAACGCTACATCGATTTGGTTGAATTCTTTATCCGAGTTCCCGTATAGAGTGCGAGAGAAGCATTAACTTAACACTGTCTCGGAACATTAGTGCGTGTGATTGCAAAAGTTGCTAGTCTTCACGACACTAATGATCTCTCCCTTTTTTGAAAGCCTGTTTATATTGAGTCTCTCTTAATTCATTCAATGTGTAGATGTGTATAATTTAACCTCATTTAGTTGATGTACTTGTTAGTTTATTTGTTTCTTCAAGTTTCCAAGTATTCTAACACAAAAACTCTTTGCTATTAAGTTTTTAGTAAACTAAACTTAATTAGAATTTTAGAACACATTCTTTTTTTTCTTCTTCTTTTTTTTTGATTTTTTGGCAAACAAACTTCTCCCGTATCGTTAACATTAAGTCAATATTTGGAGATTTGTTTTTTATACTTTTTTTTTCTCTCTCTCTCTCTCTCTCTATTCGTATATTTTTTCATGCATTTAGCACATCGGGACGTTTGTCGGAGAATATTTATACATTTACGGCAGAGGC
>KK502492.1:867567-883927 GCA_000688735.1 Glossina austeni | reverse complement strand
AAAAAAAAAAAAAAGTAAATAAATAAAAAATGTTCAAGTTACTAGTCATGTAGCGATGGCGTGGCTTGTTATAAACAAGTATTGCATTCCAGAGCTGATGTTTATCTTTCAACCTTGTTTAGCATGTGACAAGAGATAAGTCTTATAACAGTCTTAATACACGAGAAACGAGATGCTTTTTTTGTTTTTTTTTTTTTTTTTGTTATATTTTTCTTAACAAACATGAATGTAAAAATTTATTACACGGAAAACTTTATGACGAAGAAACGTAATGAACACTTGCCTTAGATCGTAAGACGAGCATTAAAAAAATCTCACAGTTTCATAAATTTTGCGAAAAGTATAGAAATCAGAGCGAAACATTAATAAATGACAATGTTTTGAACATAAATCAAACTGATTATATACGATTTAGGTTTTTATTCATATGCTTCATTGGGTAATAATTCCCAGGACTAAGTAAAAAGGGAAAAATATCTTTGCACTTTTTTTTTTTTTTTTGCAAAATTCAAATTCATGGGTTAACGTAGTAGGGAAAGAATCTCTCTAACACTTCTTTAAGGCTCTCCAAGTAGGCTCCAGTTTTCAGAATAACCTCATCAGTTAATCCATCGATTTGAAATTTGAAGAGGATTGTAGACGTTGTAGGCTACGACTGCAGTTTGCAATGCTTAAGGCAACAATTCCATTTCCCTTTCATGCAATTTTGCCATTTAGCACAACGGTGCTTTCTTTACTACAAGCCAACTCGATTTGGCAAAATCCTACCTCATGCCTAACATTTTTTTTACGACTTAGTGAATATACTGCGTCTTGTTATCTTTAGACGCTTAACTTTCCCTTCCAACTTTACCTTTCAATTATCGAGAATAATTTTGACGATTTTCTTTGACATTTTGCACAACGTTCAGCATCTTCTTCAATCACATTGAGACACTTGTTGTTGCTGACAGTTTTCAAACCAATGTTCACTTTGAAATATCTTTTCTTTTTTCTTTTTTTTTTTTTTGTTTTCCTATTGTTTTGACAACAACAAAACTAAAGTCACAAAATCTACAGAGTCATCAAATAAGCATTTGCTTTTTGATATGTAATAAAAACTAAACGGTAAAAGATATAAACGTGGATTTGTTTTTATTTTAGATACCGGTTCATGCCATTTGTATTTAAAAGTCATTTCATGTAAATGATCTGCCCTGGATGTCTTTAAAAATATTATCCTCGAACACCTATGTTGCCATCTTTCCACATAAATCTGCTTTTATTGCATCAATAACATGGTGAATAAGATCAGTGAGAGTTCGCGAGATATAAACCAATTCGAAAAGTCATATAGGCATCTTTCGAACTTGCAGGATCATTGAACTCTTCTCCAAATTAATTGATTTTTTCAGGAAATGTGTGGCATGCTGCACCTTTTTATTAAAGCCATATGTACTCCACGTCGAATTCCTCCAATTTCTGTCAAAAATAAATGCATGGTTCGGCAGCGACTCCATTCCCATCTTCGTGTTAAGAAGTGTCATTTTCAACCCACAAACCACGCCCAAAAGTTACTTTTGGAACGTCCTCTAGGAACATCAAATGTGTTGTTTTCTTATTTACGAAGTCATTGAACCAAAACCGAGCTTCATGGCGCATGCACGGCCGTAGGTTCATTGCTTATAGAATTTCTTCTTTGATAATTTCTGCACCCTGTAAAAGTAATGCAAGGGATCTATATTTCAATCAAGGGTGTTTAGTTTAGTTTAGGACGACCATCCATTAGCAATCAATATCAAACCTAGACTTGCCCACTTTCTTCTAATGTCACAGATAAGCCACTGGTATAAAGTTATTACAAGATCCTTCCTATATAAATCTGCTATGCATAGTGTCTTTCGCTTTATCGACAACGTTCGTCTCAGAGACATTCTATCCTCTTATGTTAGAACTTTCTTAACATTCTCCTTAGAAGATTTACTTGAGGTCGAACTTCTCATTTATTTCAGTAATCACCCCGTTTCCTTCATAGACAATTTCGAGTGGGGAACCAACAGATGTTCCCGAAATTTCCATTTTCTTCATAACAACTTCAGCCGTTGAATAGCCATTCCTTGTACTATGCGCTTGTTGTTAGAAGAATCTCCCACCACATTTCAGAGCCCTTAGCAATTTATTGTTTATCTCTTTAAGCAAAGATGAATTTCTTTGATATAATACATGTTTATACAAGTGAATGTATATGTACAAGTAACGATTAAACTCTCCCCTCTTGTTTACAATTCGTTTTCTGCAAACACTGGAACATTCCTATGAGTTCAATTATTGGGTTGCAGTTGTAATAGTGGGAATACTCGCATTTTGTAAAATATTTAAAGTACGTAACTATTTACAGATTTGGCTTTTAATGTATAATAAAAAAAATTTAAATTCAGAATTGAAATTGAAAGCTACAGTAGCACGTAAATGAATGCATGGTCGAGGTCGATCACCTGAAGTTCTGACAGCTATCGTTTTAAAGTGGCACTGTCCAAAAAGCAACTTCGCCTTTTTTCACGTTAGATAGAATGATGTGTATGTGTCAGTCCCAAGAATTATTTATCAATATGTGAGTAATATGTAATAGATGCTCGCATGTATTCTAATCATTTTTGCACTTGGAAAAGGCATTTATTGAGAAAAATTGGTACAATATATGTTAACCAAAATAGTTCCCATCATTTACTACAAATTTTTTCCCTTCTTCTGGCAACATGGCGATACCGTGTACCGTGTAAGGATAATAATGATTTCGTATCGCGCCTTCCCAACATTTGAAAACCACTTGTCGGCCAAGCCATGCTATATCGATCTGAACAAACGGTACTCAGAAGCCGATAAGTTTGGTGAGTACGCTGGGTGCGGAAGACTTTCTCATTCGAGCTGCAACAGTGCATCCTTGATAACTTTTGCAACATGCGGCCGAGTGTTGTCATGCAGGATAAGGTGTTCAATTTCTTCAATTGACGTCGGTAGACTTCTGCAGTTTCGCATTCGATTTTTGGCAGCACGTAGTACACTACGCCTTGGTGTTCCCACCATATGAACAGCAAAGCTCTTTGTGGCCATGAATATTCCGCTTTGGCGGCAGTCTTGATTGCTCTCTTGGACTAACCCACAACTTAGGATTGTTGTAGTAGATCCGTCTTTCACTGCCAATCACAACACGCCACAGAAACCACTTTTTTCTGCCTAACATGCAATGAGCCATTTTGAGCGTTCCATTAGCGCCTCTCTACGCTGAATAATGCAAACATAGTAAATGGCAAACTGTTATTTTATGTAGAGAAAGGTCGAAATCATCGCATTTCTTTATTATTTTCACCAAAAAATGTCACTGATCAAAATACCTGCAAGCGCCTATTATTTTCGGCGCAAAACTGGGTGTAACCTGTAAGATGAGACAGAAAGAAAGAAATACGTAGCATATATCCCAGCTCATCGTCAGTCGAGATCTCCACAAACGAAAATATACAATTAAGGATTTTCAGCCAGTGCCTCGCATAACTCGAGGTATTTCCGCAAAGACTTATATAACTTTTTGATTCCTATTAATGTGTAAATGCATTTAGAAAGCATTTTAGTCGCCACTTTTGGTCCAAATTTTCCACGAACCAACTTTTTCTATCACTAAAAAAGTCTGTTTGCGGTGGCAATACTCAACAAAAAGGCTTTTGTGTTCACATTCTTAAAACGTTAGTTTTCTCTTCCGTACGGAATTCATATTTTGTCTGAAAAATGCGAAAATATTAATAAACTCTGATGGGTGTAATGGGTTTAACAGAACCTTATTCTTATCCACAAACTGCGTGGTATGAGCGGCTATCGCGTCGAAGACAATTCTGCTCAAAACATCTTGTAATCTTGTAGTGTTCTGCGCGTACTTTTCTTAGCCCTTTCCCGACGGTGTAGCTGAAATTTACTTCACCATCAATGTATGCTTGCAAGGTACGTTTGCAATCAATAATGTCCGTATGTAGGAGGTATGAGCCCCTCCAAGCCAACAAATGGCTGCCGTATATAGACGGCGTTTGTCTCGAAAGTTTTAATTCGGGTCGCGACTGGGTCTCCTGTGTATAACTTTTTTTACGTACTCTTCATCCTTTGTACTTCTGCATCTTAATGCGTTTCTAGAAATACTCTCGTAGAATGGCTGAGCCAAATCCAAGACCAACTCAAGCGATTGAAGTGAAAAAATTTATTGTGACCGCGAGAGAGTTGCAAGTCTTGCATCTAAAATCCTCGAAATTGTTATATCGAAATCTTGCGTATGCTGAGAAAATCATTTGTAGATTCGAATCTAGAATTTCTGTTTAATTTCCTCAGAGCTCTTAAGTTCTTTTGAATTTTAATAACACAGAAACACAAAGCAATTTTAAACTACAACTCAGTCAAAAACCTAATAAGAGAACTGCTGCTGCTGCAACGTTTACATTTCTGTCCAATACTCTCTGATTCATTCCAGAAAGCAACAGTAATCAAGTTGTTTGCAAAAAGGAAATCTTCATAAGTTTTATATTTTGTGTTTACAAAAACACAAAAAAAAAAAAAAAAGAAAATGCATAGCAAAGCAAATTTCCTGATTTTCTGCATGCTTCATATACCAAGTGAGTCTCCCTTCTAAATAAATGTTAAAAAATTTGTTTTAATATTTGTGCAGAAATTTCTTGAAAATACTCCTGCTTTGCAAAAAATTTGCTTTCGTATGTGTTTTTCTGTAATAATTTACACAACTTTTATCGAAAATGTGTTAAGTTTATCAAGTTGATGGTAACTTTTAGTAAAATACTTTTGCGTAATGTTACGGAGTGTAATTATGAGGAACAACTTGTTGCTCCAACTAAGCTAAGTTAAGTTGCAAAAAAAGACAACCAAGGACCTTGGAAGGAATGATAACACGTGCCATGGGGTATGCACTTAATCCAAATTTTCACAGGGCTGTCAATATTCCGGTTAAAGCAGACGAATGTTACTGAAGCTCTATGCCACGAAGCAGTCTTCTCGCTCGCTTTTCTGTCTTAACAGAGAAACAAGCTCGTTAAGCATCTTTATAATTTTTCCAAGCTCTCTTAATAGGAACCTTCGTTAAAAAAATGATTATCGAAAGAAGAAAAAAAAGGAAAAAAAAAGAGTCAAAAGACTTAGTAATAAAAATGGGAAAGAGAGAATAAAAAACCTGTTCTCTACTGAAGTCTTTAAACCTCAAAACAAAAATTCATCTTTATACTCGTACTGATCGGTACCTTTCAAAATATATACATATATATACAAATATTGATTAAAGCCAGATATTGATCAGCCACTTCGGTACGGTATGTCAAAATGACTGCATAGAACTAAAGGAGTTTGCTTATCGTAAGCCAACATAGATGTTCATAGGACTTGCATCTTACTATTCTATAAGATGTTGAATTAACAATCACCGATAATTACTATCTGTTATTATGGTGTGTCCATAAATGCAAATCGACTGCCGATACATAGATTGCAGCGGAATATCGAATATCGAGTAAATGTTATGTGTAATCCTTAAACCTTAACCCCTCACGCCATAACGTTAGGCTTAATGTTCCGCGACGAACAAATCTTTTAAACACCTTATGGGAAATATATTCATTCCCGCCCAGCTTTTCCAAAGGTCGCGTTAAAAGATTCCATATATTTATCATAGAGGAGATCACCTCAAGCCTTAAACGATTCTGTATCCCATTATTCGTAACTACCGTCCCATTTGACCATTTTTCCCAATGGACAGTAAGACTCTCTATAATCTGAAAAATGAAATATAAAACACAACCTCTAGTCTCTAGTAATATATCGGAAACTAAAATTCCAGAAAAATCCCAGTTTCTAGTGTCGATACCCAGTTTTCATATCCTTGTCTTCGAGCTGAACGTATGGTACGAACTTAAACGTATCATGATTTCGAAATCCTCCAATCATCCGTAGATTCCTTCCTCCTTAGATCTCTGATCTTCTCGATGATTACGACGTTTTAAAGAGTAATAAAAGGATGGACTTCTTTAACCGCACGGGGTTCTAATCGATGTAATGAAGAATTTCATGACATATATACGAACTTTCGCTGAATGTGAATAAATTATAACGTGGTCGGGGATTTGTAGCATTGCTCTTCTTTTAGGT
Organism: Glossina austeni; assembly: GCA_000688735.1. Taxonomy (NCBI): domain Eukaryota; kingdom Metazoa; phylum Arthropoda; class Insecta; order Diptera; family Glossinidae; genus Glossina; species Glossina austeni. The sequence continues at coordinate 877,762 of KK502492.1, read as the reverse complement.
GGATGTTCGAAATTCGGCCCAATAGTCAATTTTCGCACTTGACTTTTTTTCTCGTCTACACAGAATTTGTGAAGAGAAAATATTAGAAAAATACATGAAAATATATGAAGAGCATAACATACATAACACCATGTACATAAATAAATTGCTGTATATTTACACATATATATAATATTTCGATTTATTAAAAAAAAAAAAATGAAGAAGAAAAAGAAGAAAAATATGAGAAAAAAACACGCTTCCTAATAATACGGTACTGCTGAGTATGCTGATGTGTACAATAACAAAATGGAAAACTTTGCCAACTCTTAACACTTCGTTAAGAAAATTTTCATTTGTAATATTTTTATGAGTATGCGTGTAAATATGAATACAGAAGTACGTAGGTTTACATGTACGTATTTTGTATGGTTTTTGCACAAGTTCAAGGATTGGTGTTTACTTATTTTGCGGTGTTTGTGTGTCTGCCTGAGTTGAGATTATTTTCGTTTTTTCTTTTTTTCTCCTCATTCCCATTCATAACTTAAAAGTGTGCATAAGGGAAGCTGTTGTTACTTGTTGCCAAAAAAAAAAAAACAGAAAACTTATTATAAAAGCAACAACAAATACATACTTTTTTTTGTTTACATATTTTATGATGGTGTTTACTCATGATGAAACTGAAAATAGATTTGTTGGCTTGATAATTGCAACAGCATACTCACGCAATTACATAGCATAACATAACATTGAAAAGGGAAAATAAAATTTAAAAAAGAAGAAATAAGAAATAAGGCCTGTTCGCTTGCTTGTATATGTTTGTGAAATTTGTTTTTTCTTTTTTTTTTTTCGTAAAGTTTTTAGAAACATTTTCTCTTCTAATAATTCAAAAGATGAGAATTTGCTTTGAATATTAACATTTTCAAGCATGGAAAAGCAAAAAATGTGATTTCCACCCGTAGGTTAAAAATTATTTATCCATTTATGGTCTGCTGCTGTCTGTTCGTATTTTTTTTTGTTTTCTTTATGCTTTCAACATATGTTTCTAGCTGTACTTGTTGTATGTACGCGTATTTGAAAAGTGGCAACATGTGCTCTGCCACACAACAGTAACATCAATAAATGATTTGTTGACTACATATATATATATATATGTATACATACATACATACATATTTTATTTTATCATCAACATTTCTATTTTTTTCTCCGTTGTATATACATTTACGATGTTTACATCAACATTATCAGATCTTTCAATATTAGCGCCCGAGAATGTCGTTATGTTGTTAGAATTAGAGTTATGCACGTCAGAGTGTGTTTGCCTGCACACATTTATATTTGTTTATGATACATTGAAGAGTTATTAACAACAACGTTATAGTATAAAATTACTTATGAGTGATAGAAATTTTACACATACAAAAATGTTTCTTCGAAAGCTATGTAGAAGCGACATAACGACTGAGTAAAAGTGTTGAACTCCAACTCAGGCAACTTTCCTTCAACAATCTATGGCTTTCTGTTTTACACATCACAGCGCATTTTCGATTGTTGATTTGCTGAATAGAAGAAGAAGAAGAAGAATCAGAAGAAGAAGAAGAGTTTCTTTATTTATGACACCCCAGAATTTTGTGTTACGTATATTTGCTAGGGTGCGTCTTCCCATTAAATCTCTTTGCTAGAAATCGTGCAATTTGCGAGCGTATGAGCACGTTTCCAGGGCTGCTGATAGTAAAATTATACTTGGAGTGAAATAAGTAAGAAACAGTACTGATTTTTTGAATTGTTTTTGAGTTTCGTAATCAGAATAAAAGCTCAGCACTTAAGAATGCTTGCCAATGTTTGTTAACAATGTTTGCTGAGTACAACAGCGAGATAGCTAACGGCTCTTGAATGGGTATTGCAATGCAAGGATACACGTCGTCATGACGAAAAATGTGCACGCTCCTGTTATGGTGAAAGAGTGTATTAAGGTTTTGGGGGTATATGCAATATCTACAAAGACTTAAGGTAGACCTTATCCGTCCGTCTGTCCATCTTGTTTTCCTATCTTCAACCTATAAATCGTAGTTTTTGAGATATTTGGATAAAATTAGAAGTATTTGGGCTAAGAACGAATACTGCTGGGAATGGTTCCCACCGGATCACTCTTTCGACCACTTCCCGCATAACGCCTTATTTTGAGAAGGCATGTTATGAATAACTCTAGGCTAGCGTAGGCTGTTTAACGGTTTATTTACTTGCTTGCTTTGTTTTCTTTAATGGTCTTCTGAATTTCATTACTCGATTTTGATGCCACTCCCTGGTAATTGTTTCGTACATTATATTTAGTTTGTCCACAAAAATGTACACTACCGTTGACGTAAATAGTTCGCTTGACTGCATCGTCGCCTTTCCCGTTTCAGATATCGGATCGGGTCTAATTTCTATCGCTCTTCATTACCCATCAGCACAGGCCTTCGAATTAATACAGAAAAATTGCTCCTGGGCATTACCGAAAGCTTAGAAGCACTTCAGCGAGATAAGTAATACCTTGTTGAACACTTCGAAAATAGGACTATAGCATAGAGGCCTTACAATGTATCACAGTATCCAATACGGTATAATACTGTAAAGCGCGTATGGCACACGCCATCAGCTGACACGGGAAAAGCTTATCTCGATCATGACTAGTTCAAAAAAGCTGATTTACCGAAGCCAGTTATGGCAATACGTCGTAGATATGTGAACTTAAGCCGTGAGCGGCTTATGTGCTCCTAACCTTTCGTTTAATTTTCTATTTGTTTAAGGAAAAAACCTGGATGGAATAATTAAAGGGCGTGTTTTAGACTTGAACCGACATGCGCCGTATTATCGTATCAAATAATAACCGTTTCATATATACATTGCTTGTCCATTAAAAATAGGATAACTTTTATAAACTTGTATAAAAAAACAAAGAAAGGATTTATTAATATAAAGGCTTCTATGTGTAAAAAGTACAAACCTTGTGATACTTAAAAAATGTACTTCAGATATTTGCAGAGTAAAATGGAGGCGTGGCAAATCCTCAGAAAACAATCCCTTTTTTGCTTGAAGTCCCCTACCTTTCAAATGTACAGGTCAACGTATTTGTGCATAAAACAATAAGTTAAACATGTTTTGAAAATAAAACTGAAAATCTAATAAATTGAATTTAACAAGTATGCCATTGATTTGGGCTTTTCTTTTCTGTGACTAAAATCGCTCAATAATCGACCATAAATTTGAAAATTTTAAATTACCGAATCTATAGTTAAAATTCCAAGCCAGTCAGCTATACGTTGGGCTTAAAAAAACATGTCAGCACTTAAATGCATGAATAAACGGTAAACGGAAACGTTCACAATATACGAAACTTAACGAAAAACACTCGCATTTGAATAGATTCCTAACCAAATGGTAGCTTTCCTTTCCCACAGCCACGTTCTTGTTTAGTGAAACTTTTCTATGCTACTCTTTAATTTGCCAGACGCGTATGGCTACTTTGTTAATATGTTACTCATAAAGACCCTTAAGTGTAAGCCAAGCTTCCGAAAGAAGTCAACGAATAAGCTGATGTTACTGTTTACTCATTGTTGCATATGTGTTGTCATATCTAAATTAAGTAAATTGCATTTAGGACAAATTAAAATTATTCCTTAAAAAATATTTGCTCTATATGCCTCGTTTTGCCTATTGGATCCATTCTTCCATAATTAAAATATTCTTCCATTATTTCGAAGAAGAGCGAATATTAAGAATGCCTTGGTTACAACGAATTCTATTCTACATCCAAGATGTTAAAGTTTCTGAAACTTTCTAAGCCGCATTTAAATTTTTTCAGATGTTAAATCACCTTATGCTTGCCTATTCTTGCAAGACTACTTACGTAATTAAGAAAAGCGTTTGTAAGAGGATTAAAGACCTTGCAGTCACAGCCTCGCATTTTAATTAGCTTATAATTTTAATTGCAAGTTAATTATTAAAACGAATTAATAAATAAATAAGTTAAACTTAACTTAACTTAAACTTAAACATAAGTTAAAATTTATAACGTTTTTCGTTTACAGTTGCGCCAACTCATGTAACCATTTCTGGGCCCACTCAAGCTCGCGTCGGAGATGTGGTGCCACTAACTTGTTCTACGGCACCGTCTAATCCGCCAGCAGAAATCAAATGGATGGTTGGCGGTCGACAAATACGGAATGCAACCTCACGTACCAGTGTTAGTCCTGAAGGTGAATATATATGTAGACCTTAAATCAATAATTTTCTAGTTATTAATATTTTTCTAGTAATAATATATCCTTTCTTTTCTCTATAATTTACGGTTTATTTCGTATTTACACAGGTGGCTGGATAACGATATCAAATATAACGGCTGTCATTGAGCCAAATAAACGTTCCTTGGTTGTTATATGCCACGGTCTTAATATGCAATTAACCGAAAACGTAGTTTCCACCTATACCGTAAACGTTCTATGTAAGTAAATATTATTTTAAAAAAAAAAAAGCAAAAAAAAAATTGAAGTTTTTAGTATTCCGTTCTGAAATGAAATATATTTGTTTCCGCTCTATTAAATCTCTACTTATGCGCCATGCGTTAATATAAAGAGATTTTAATAAATTCATCATAACCACTTTATTGCATGCATGCGCATAATTAATTTCTAATCCTGATATTATCCTTTATAAAGTGTATGTGTATGCGTATACGCTTTAATACTTTAAATCGTATTTACAATTAGACACATAAATCTCTCTTGATTGGAGAGAAATACACAAACACATGCACACACAGACACGCACACTTACAGCGTTAAGTAAATGGTTGGAAGAAGGGAGGACGGGTGTTGCCAGTATAACTAAACAGAAATGGACCGAACAAACAACCCACATCATTTTTCTCTTTTCTCTTTGTTTGTTTTTTTTTTGCCAACTCTTTGGCAAATAAATGATTTTATCCTGTCTGCAGGCAGCAGTTCGTTGATAATTGTTTTTAATATTTTTTGTTGTTTTCCATTTTCAGTTTTTTTTTTTTTTTTTTTCATTGTTATCGTCATTGCTGTTACTGCCGATAATACATTTGTTGATTTAATTGCAATGACATTATGTGTTCGCACTCTTCTGTAGTGTAACCGTGTTGTCGTTTTTTTTTTTTTTTTTTTTTTTTTTTTCATCTGTGCATTTTTCTGTGTTGATGATAGTAAAGCACATTGCTGCAGCAGCACTCTTGTGATCTGCTTTTTAATTCTTTACATCAAACTCATTACCTCACTATTCCCAAGCCACTTATTTCTCTTCCTTTCTTTTTTTTGCTCTTTTTATCACTTATTCAATCGCTTATTTTCTGCTGTTAAGATACAAATCGCAGTAAAATATGTATGAATGTGCATGTGCATGTGCATGTTACTAAAACGTTATCTGTTTAACAGATTCAATGTTGATTAGGCGGAAAATTGTTGCCGTTTCATAAGCACCCGCTATAATACTTGACAATGTTTTTAAAGAGGCCTGCACTCACGTAAACAAGCATAAGAACAACGTTTCAGTTTTAGAAAAAAAAAAAGAAAACAAACGAGGTCGCTGTTTATGAAATATTTCCCTTTATTGCATTAAACAATCATCGTATTGAACTGTGCGCCATTCCATGTCAGCGTGCACGAGAAAATTAATAAAGACTTTTATATAATAACACAATAGCAAATTAACACAGCGGGATAGTGGAAAACCTTAACACAGTGGATACAATCAAACAGTAAACATAACAAAAAACAACAACATCAGCAACAAATGCTAACAGTATTGATAACGACGCTCTGACGTTTTAGAGTTCCCCTTCATTTTGTGATATAATTGCCTTCCGCTTGTCTCTAATTGGTAGTTATTTGTAGCAATAAGTATGTAAATCAATTGTATTCTCACACACGTTGTGCATTACAAAGAGCATTGACTTTGAAGAGTACCGTTCTTATAAAAAAAAAAAAAAAAAAAAATATTGCGCATAATACAAAAAAAGAAAAAAATCGTTAATTAGTCCCAAACGTTTTCAATGAAGTGAAGCATAAATCGTATAGAGAGAAGGAATCTACGGATTTATATTACCTTAAAGACAGACAGACCAATACTCTAACATTTAACTTAAAGTTATTGAAAATGAAATGAAAAATTTCTAAAATGTTTTCTTGCAATTCAAGTCAAAAAGTGAACAGATCTACACTGTGTGTGTTGTCGTATACCTTAATGTTCGACGATCAAGAACATGAACCTATGATACCTCAGGATAGACTTATCTTTCTGATTAGCGCCTTACACTACCTTCAGATAAATGAAGTGGTAGGCACCATCAATCAATGTCCCGATTATCGAATGCATACACAGATCCAGTTCGATCATCGGTTTTTTGCGATCTACTTTGTTGGTTACTTCATCTCCACATGTAATACAAATCAATTTAAATACACTGATTACCTAATAATTCTGTAGGTATATCTTAGTTACTCCAGATGGCTATTTCTTTCATTGAAAAGTCAAAAAAAGTGGCATCTTTTTAAAACAAATTTTTGTCTTAATAATTACACATATTAAGGGGTTGGCTACTGTTCTTATCCACCTATACCTTTCTTCAAAGATTCTGGAGATACACCGTTGTTCTCCGCGAAAGGCTTTTGCATCGAGAAGTTGAAGGCTTTAAAAAAAAAAGGTTTCTTTTCTCAATATCAACACTACTAGGACGTCACATAAATTACTGTCGCTATTTTTCCGCATTGTGGCCTTGGGAAGTAGTAATTGGGCTGAGAGCATGATATAAGTTGGTCGGTGCCAATATTTCCTCGAAGAAAAGGCAGCCCAAATGCCTAAATGCATGCCTAAAATGCAATTGAAGGCTCTGTACAATAAATTCTACCATCATGCGGGCAAGCTGCGTTCCAACATCTGTCAAATGCATTGATACAACCGTCTTTATTACACCTTCCCACGAGCATTAAATATTCAAAATTTTAAGTAAGTTCCAGGTTACATGCAGTTGTAGTTATATACTCTTCTGGTTCTGAAAATTCAGAAATATTAAGGCTAAGTGGAAAATATTGGCTGCGTCAAATCTTTGAATGCCTTGTGTGAACTACAAGAGAACAAAAATTCCAGCTGTAGAGACATCCGATTACTTTACTATGATTGATTAACAATAAAAGATAAAGTTTTCTGATAGCAGTGGGAAAGAAAATATGTCGATTAACAGAAAAAGAAGAAGTAAGAAATGTTTGTGTGGGTCACATTAACTCGTAGAATGAATGCCCTTTGTAGGCTGGCGCATTATTGAAATTATCTACCCACCGGTTGTACGTAGGTTCAAATTTCAATGCAGCAAAACGGTCCTTGATCGTAGATATAGAGGGCGCTCAGCGGGCAGAGGCATCGCTCAACCGGTAAAGGCATAACACTAAGCGATTGAGCATCTCCCACTACGCTGCCGACGCTCCCTATATCTTTTCCCTTTGATTGACTGACTGGCTATATTTAAACAAAAAAAGATTGGGTCGTCTCTCCTAACCCACTAAATAACAAACATACCCTAGAGATGTAGAGACGATGTCGATCCAATCACTTTAATTTACCAATACAGTGGGAAGATTTCTTTATAGCGCTGGAGAGCAAACATTTTAGATCGTTGCGGGCTTCAGAACTGGACAACTTTCAGCAATTTGTGTCATTTCGTATAGAAACTTAGCTAAGCAGATATAGTTTCGTGTGTTATTCGTTGAATTTTAGGCTACTGGAATATAGAATAACTCTATCTGTATATATATAAAATAATTATTTAATTACGTTTCGCCCAAGTGCAAATTTAAATAAACTATATTTTTGTAAAAATGATATTCAAATCATGTTGGGTGTTGTATTTATGACTTGCCCGCAGCAAGGAAAGCTATCAATCATATTAATCTTGAATCTATTTTCCTTTGTCAAATTGTAATTGATTTTTCCTGTTGTTCTATTTTAAAATTTGCTATAACAAAAACTTTAAATTATAAAAGGTTATGCGCTCAGGCATGGGACAAATGTTTTTGGTATACACTTGTTTCAGAAACATTTTGGGGTGTGTCCCAGATAAAAAAATATAAGTTTATCATTATTTAACTTTGAGAGATTGAGGGAGTCCATCTGCGATTCTTGGAGTGTGCAACTAAAAATTGTGTTAGTGGGTCAGGAATGAAGGGACTTAACCGCTAGAGGTATTCCGAAAAAAATTGACGAAGCTTGGAAAAGAAAGCTTGGGAAAGCTAATGCCACAATTATTTTGAGCATTCCGCTCAGGCAAGCTTCCTATTCCATCTCCACAGTGTAAAATGCCTAATAAAGCGTGGAATAGATTGCGTTGGTCGCACTTCTTAAACAACCGTTCGGCATGCATATGAATGAAGGCGAGTGGGTGCAACAGTTCGCCTGTAAGTTTACTTCACTCGCAAAACATTGACCGAAATAGGAAAGAGTCTGCCAGAAGAGCAGCTCTTGAGACAACCTAGGACATGAAAAATTTTGAATTTCGTGTTTAACCCTCTGCGATACGAAAAACGACACGCGCAAAAATTTGAATATCAAGCGGAAATATCAACCTGCGGGCAGATTCAAGCCTTCATTACGACTTAATTTATCTTCTATCTTAAGATTCCTTGCTTTAGCTAAATCCAGTGTTCAAGCAGAACTTATTTTGCCGTACGCTTTTAACATTAACAGCAAAAATCCTTGATTCATAGAAATAAACCTCTAACTCTTGCAAGGTATTTTAAATGAGTCCTCGAAACAATCAAAGCAAGTGCTGTTACTTTATTTATTTGATTATTTTAGAATTTATGGCACAGTTTGTCAATTTAATTGTATTTGTAACCGCCTATAGATATTTAGTCCATGCATACAGTATAAACATATCTGTCAATTTATTCTCGTTTAAGAGTAGGCCTGATTGCTGTGCATGATTTTTATTGTTTTATTGCCGCCCCAGGAACACCAAACGTGATAAAATTCAACGCTAGCTAACTAAAATGCAATAAAAGTTTTTAAATGAATGCAAATTAAATGAAATTTTCTGAAATAGAAATTTCCATAATATTTCAACGATTTTATATAGTAATTGAAACGTTTTCAAGTTTAGGTTTTGAATTTTTTTTTTTTTCTAAATACACAAAAGTTTAATCGTCATGGCTGGCTGCAAAAAGAAAAATACATTTTTTTTCTTAACTCTTGTTTTCTCGTTATTATTAAATAAAATTAAACAGCAACAAAAAAAAAAAAAAACAAGTTTAAAATGTCTGCAAAGTTTTAAGTTAAAAAGAACACAAAAAAAAAAAACTTTTTCAAAAAAGGGTACCACAGCAGATGCAACAATTTTGAAGAGTTGAATAAATTTCCCATAACCTCACATCTTAAGATTTCATTATCCCTAATTTAAGGGCAAAAGCAAAGGTATAAGAACTGTGTCATGTCCTTTGCCGTGTCTTGAGAAATTCAGTCACGATAACCACATCAACGTCCATCCGCCCCTTTTGAAGGCACGATTAAGCCTTTAAAACGTTGTCTGGAATATCGTGCTTAAAATTGCAATGAATACTTTTCATGCTCAAGCTTCAAAATAAAGCACGTTGTTCAATAGAGTCATTCTCCAATCGTACGAGCTAACTTATTAGACAACAGCCCTCTGCTTGGATGCACAGGGGCTTAATGTACATACTTCATTCCACAGTGTTCAGAGTCACAGTGGTAATGGTTGTGTTACACTTCAGCTGGAGTATTAGACCCGAAGTAAGTTGGTTTAAATCCATTCCGTAAAACGCCACGAATGGCTTTCTAATCTGGTGAGCATGTGAACTCTCTCCAACATCTTTGCTAAACCTAGTTGAAACACTTTCAAGCAAATGTCGCTCTGATTTAGTCATCGCTAAACATTCGCCCTTGAAATGGATTAACATCTAAACTAAGTTTCCTTAGAAGTAAGCAGCTATTGTTATGCGTATATATAAACTTTACCGTTTCCCGGTGAAAAGCAGAAAACTTTTCCAGACCTGCACGTTCATTGGCTAAGTACTTTCACTCCCCCTCTCTTTTTCTCTCTCCCTCTCTCTCCCTTTCTGTTCCCCTCTCTCTTTCCCGCTCTCTCTCCCCCTCTCTCTCCCCCTCTCTCTATCCCTCCCTCTCTCTCTCTCTCTCTCTCTCTCTC
>KK502492.1:847320-866508 GCA_000688735.1 Glossina austeni | reverse complement strand
TCTATCTATCTATCTATCTATCTATCTATCTATCTATCTATCTATCTATCTATCTATCTGTCTATGTATCTGTGTATCTATCTCTCTCTGCCTGAACGAGTGCCTATCACCATGGCCAAACGACCAAACGATACGCAAATATAGAAATGAAAATGCAACAATTTCAAATCTGAAATTACATATCTTCTTCTTCATAATTCTTTATATATGCACATATATATTCGGTAAATGTTGTATTCAGTCTAAAATCCATCTGAAATTGAAATTTAAAATTGGTGAAATTTCTTTTACAAAACTCACTGCTTATAGTCTAAGAGCATAATTTATGTGCTTGGATTTAAAGTTAAACCATATGCATGAAGAAAATTTAATACACAACGGTCATGTACGGGATACATGATCTAAGACAAAAACATGCTTCCGTGCATGTTTACGTTATGCGTGCTTTATTACGTTAACATTAAAAGTAGAAAAGTGCAACAATAAAACAACGACAATGAAACAGAAAAGAAGAGAAGACAACAATGCTATTTTAGAGTTAACAATGACACAAAAACGGATTCTTTCAAATGCTCTTAAGTTTAAGCAGCTTATCAGTCAAACATGAAAATCTAATAAAGAACGAAAATTTCTTTGTGCATAAATATCTTGAAACAAAAAAAAAAAGAAAAAAAGAAAAAAAAAAGAGAAAGCATTAGAAGGCACTTTACTTGGAAGACACGCTTGAAGATACATACGAGAATGAACAGCTGATATATTGTTTAGACTTTTACCATCAATATGATGTATATACGCTTCTTGAAATCTTTGTATGGCACAATAAAAGAAAGACAAAAATTATACAAAATTGAATAAAGAAGAAATTGAGCTGAGAATAGCAAACAACAAAGAAGCGCACTAAAATGTAGATTAAAAAAGAAGTAGAAAAATGTAAGAGAATTTTTGTTTGGACAAATGGCAACACTTAACTAAAGGTTAAGTGTATAGATTTATGGAGAAGCTTGAAATAATAAGTATATAGTTTTGAAAGATTGTAGTTTAGCAATATTACTTATCTCGCTTATAAGTGCTAATACAATATTTATTCAATAAAAAAGGCAAAGCAGAAGCATGAACGAAAACTAAAGTGCATTAATTTCAGTTACGTCAAGCTTCCACTTTTCTGCTCGTAGACAAGAAAGACCGTCTTTACTTTAAAGAAAATTGTAGTGCAACGCATTATACTTCTTCAGTAATAACGTTCCAAACAATGTTAAGTTATAAAGAAGCTTCGAATCAAGTCCACATCGTCCGCCTGAGTGGCCGTGCAAACAAGGGATCTCGGCTAACAACCTAATGTTAATAACTGATAATCCACAATTTCGGAAGTTTAGTTTGCCTATTGCGAACGGAGACATGTCCGGAAGGAACCTATTTTTATTTTGGAACTTTGGACAACTCTATCAAATATGACAAAGATCAATAAGTTCCGGTACTGGTACGTCTGGGACTAGCTAATAAAAAATTCATATAATTTTAAGCAAGGACTGGACCGAAAATTACCTCAAAATTTCATTCCTGTTCAATCTTTTGCTTACGATTGCATGCACTTTTAGTGGCGCGCTGCTCTTGTTATCTTCAAAGCAATGGAAAAATCCAAGCTTCATGTTCATATTGTTTTTTGATGTGAAAAAATATCTTTCAAATTCAGGATTGACTTGAATAATGTTTTGGCAGCTCTTCTCCATCGAAAAAATATTTTGTCGGTGACTTGCTGATATGAAACGACGTCGTGCAGACGCCGACTAATCTGAACGTAGAGGACTAAACAAATGTTTATATTACAATTTTAAAAATTTTTGGAATTTATTTCCGTGAAATGGTAAGAGAAAGCGGACGATCTAAAGATATCAAAACAAAATGTATCCAGTATTTTGTATAAAACTCTGCCCATAAGAAAACTATTTTCCAAATTGGGGCTGCGTTCGTGCACAGTATCACAAGTTGATAGATGCAAGGGTAAAAATTGCCTGTATTGAAAGTGCATCTGTTCGTAAATCTTGAAAGAATGCTCCAAGCAAAAAAAATTTGCATCAAATGATGAAGTCATTGCCGGAATTGAAGCATATTTTGAAAGCCTTAGCAAATCGATCTATAGAAAAGCACAAAAAAGTTAAAGAACATTAATCTTGTAGAAGACTATGAAGTTTTTTTTCTATTTAGTTCCGGGGATTATTAATCGATGTAATCGATGTAATAAATGTTGATAGACATATTCATGAAGATTGAACGCTTTCTCTACTTTCTTTGAACAATTTATGTCAATCAGAACAGTCGCTATATTTAGTGCATTAACGTCAAAAGCCTCTTCCAACATTTTGGAAGCGGAAATTTCAATCTTGAGGCAAAGCTTGAGCGCATTTCTATCTTGCATATTTCCATCCTCTCAAAAATCGAATAATGCCTTCTTTTAAGTGAAAGTGAACGAGCATACGTCCTTGGACTGAAGACATCATCGGACGTCAGACGGAATCTGACGTACGTGTGAATTCATTTCGATAAACTTGCATTGGTTAACTGGGGAAGTCTTACGAAGTTTCAGCTGCTCAGAAGCTGTCGTTCAGTTATCGAGGTGTAAAGAGATGGATGCCATTTACGATGTTGCACTTTATTCTGTTTTAGAGTGGAAAAGAGTGCGGATGAAGCTAAATAAATAAATTTGGTTCGAGTGAAGACGTAATAAGCTACGAAGCAGTTAGACATTCGTTTGCAAAATATCGTAGTTTCGAATTTTCTTCTTGAAGACGTGGAATGTGTGACTACGTGCGTCCCTCTCCAGCCAAAGTTATCTTCAACTTGAGGTGGACGCTGTTACTGATTGACGAATTACTCTTTGGTCCTATCTCCTTGTGGTTAACACTACTTAGGATCGATGCAGTCGTATTTAGCAGATCAGCAGCTCACAAAAGTTGAACATTTGCGAAAACTTTTACTTGTTAGCGATTTCGCCCGCAATAATAAATTTTCTAATGCGATGACATGTACAAGCTACCCAATAAGAGGAAAAAGATCACAGTTAGTACGCATTTGATCATTAAGCTATGTAGGAAGTGTTTATGCCCTATCCCCCTTCTGAAAGCCAGATGCTCTCTCTGCTGCTCAAATCTTATGATATTGGAAAAGAACTTCGCAAAGGCTTGTCAGAAAAAAATTTTAATTGATGCGCAATCTTCGAGTAGGTAATCATGATATGTTTTGGTGCTTACTTTGCGAAAGATCCTAAAATTATTACAAGCTTTCTACTTTTTCTTAGCAACTATATGCCTTAGTTTTCTATACTGTACCCTACATGTGCTATAAACGAATATTGAGTTTGTGAGGATACGTACAACACCCAGAAAGACATGATAGACATAAATCCACCTTTTATTATATCAATCGATTCAGAATCACGTCTTGTTCGTCTGTCCGCCTACTTCTGTGTCCGTCTGTCCGTCTTGTTTTCCTGTGTTCAACTTTCGCAAGACGACGAAAATGCTGTATTTTTAATGACGCTGCGTAAGACGACCGTCTAAATTTCTCTGGCTCGTACCACGTTACAAGCCGTGGTCTGTAAGACTTTGAACGAACTACGCCGCCAAACAATCGTAAAGACTCCAAGATCCTAAGGGGACGGGATACATCGATAACTTTGATTTATCGCCTTCCGCAATATTTCTTTTATTTAGAGCTATGCATGCGATTATTTGTGCCATCCATCGGTTCGTATTTTACCTTACACAACTTATAGTACAGGGATATATTAAGATTGTGCGGATGTATGCAAAAGGACTAGAAGGACTCAAGATCGATCCACGTTTCATTATGCCGATCGATTCAGATTCGCTTTGTGAATAAATGGGGGCATGTCTGTCCGTCTTGGTGTCTTACGCTCAGCCTATAGGGCGTAATTTTTGAGGTATTTTGATAAAATTCGGCAAATTGACGTGTTTTGGTTCAAGGACGAATACTATTGAAAGTGGTTCGCACCGGACTACTTTTCCGAATATTGCACAGAGAACAGCTTAATAACAATATTAAGCGAACTGATGTATGTTATTTGAAAGTGGGCCATGTCCGATATAAAGTTTTCGTTTATTTGCACACCTAATAAAGACCAATCAATATTTTAATCTTCAATCAAGAATTAAATATAATAATAAACAATGATAATGAATTCAAATAAAAAGTTGTTCCATTATTGACTTTATTTCTAATTCATGTTTGTTGGTGGTGAAGTCAAATATTTGTATTTCCATATCAATTGTTCATTCCTTCTTTTTTCAATCGTGTACACTCTCTCTTAATGTTAACAAATTCATTACTTTTTCCATTAGAGTCATCCGACACTCCTCTCTCTTTTCATAATTTCCGTGCTTTTGTCTCACATTTTCTGGTTTGTTATATGCCTCGCTATACTTTTTAGAGAAACAGGCCATCTTCGCATTTGTTCGTAATCCTTTAGTTGCCTCTTCAGATTGGTTTATTAATCCTTTCTTAATGACACCCTTTTATTTCATAACACCTTCAAGTAAAAGCATTGAAAGTCTTGGTCGTTTTTATTACTTTTCGCAAAAATTTCGGATTTCCATTCCTAATGAACCCTGAGCATGTATGTCAATTTTTATGTGTCCACAAAATGTATGAAATACGTGATCCTCGTAATTTATTTTACGTAACATATGTTTTAGTTTATTCCAAAAGCGTTTTTGCCTTCGAAAGATATTATCGCAGTTATAGAAAAATATTGATACACTGATATCAATCAGCCACTCATTACGAAATGCTCCTGATTGACAGCTACAAGCATAAAAGAGAAAATTACGATCGATTTGCTCGGTTATTCATAGCTTTATACTCTCTCTCTCTCTCTCTCTCTCTCTCACACACACACACACACAAGAGAGCATTGCGAATAGCAAGCCCAAGTTTCCTTACATTTTAGCCACGACATCGTAAACGTTTTGAAATAAATTCTTCTGTTCAAGTTTAAATTTCCTATGAATTTCTAGCGAGAAACAAACAATAAATACATAAACAAGTAAAAAGAAAAGAGCGTTGTCAACAACTATTTAAGCGTTTTATTTATACTCAACAATAACAGCAATGGTAACAAAACCATTCAAAAGTGCAAGAAGGGAACATTATCTTCGCCTACTATCTTGTGGACGTTAGTGACGTTAACGTTGTTATGCTTTTTGCAATTGTTGTCGTTCCTGTTGTTTATGTTGGTGGTGTTGCAAGAAAATAGTGTAAACATTTGAAAAAGTTGAGCATTGTAGAATCAATAAAGTTCAGTTAACCACCAGATCTATGCCTTTCACTCTTTCTCCCTATGCATACATATATACATATATATGATATATATATATATATATATATACATATATTCCTTTCCGTTTCTATGTCATTGAAGTAATCCACAAATACAACAACAAACTAAATTGAAAATGAAAAAAACGAAAACAAAAACAAAAAAAGGAGAGGATGAAAAAAACCGAAACAACAAAGACAGCTTACACAATACAGAAGAGTAGCAAGCAACAATAAAGGCAACAACATCGAAAACAAGAACAACAACTATACTTACTATACAAAGTGACACAGTTATTTGTTAACATTTTCAAATTCTCATTTAAAAGTTCATAAAAAAGGAAAAGTTGGTTGGTTGGTTGGTTGGCAAACTGCAAAGCCTGTCTCCGTAAGCATCATCAGCAGCACTCATTCATTGCATACGCACGTATACACATACAAACATATCCACAGTCGTAGAGTAGATCTTCTGCCCCGGGTGCAATTTACCAAGTTCTATGCCACATACACATACATATATGTTAGCGTGTGGCTGGCTGACTATGGTTGTTAACGGCTATGCATGTGAATTTAAGTATATGTTCATGTGTGCATATGTGCGTGTTGACGTGTATTCGTACATTTCTTAGTTTTGTGTAATTTGTTTTTTTTTCCCCCCCCTTTTTACTTAACACGAAAAGATGCATTAAGTTGTTCACGGCGTGTGTAACATCCCAACATTATGGCATGTAGTTGTCATAAAAAGAATGATCGGTGAGAGTATTTAAATCAATCTACTTAGTTGTGGCTACTTATACTCAGGCTACTTTGACGACGTTAACGACGCAGCCGTCATTATAGTCAACTAAAGCTTAAAGTGTCGCATCAACAAGAATAACAAACAGAGGGAACTGTAGCTTTCATAGGCGCATTATAATGCGATTTTCATCTTCACGCACGCCAAGAACAAAGTGAAAAGCGTGACAATGATGTATAGAAATCACTCCATATATAAGATTTTCAAATATTTTTTGCTCAGCAGGCGTGATGGTGCTTAGGTGGTAGGATCAAAGATGAAGGCTTCATAAGCATACGGTATTGTCCTGCAGCTAAAACAGACTGAGAACAGGGCTGATGTCTATGTGGGCCGGTTTGTAAATTTATGCATCACTTGTTATCCGCCAGACCTAGATTTGCGGCGCAACAAGAATTGTAGTCCGCATCATATTGTCTATACATTCGTCTTACAGTTATTCGGGGGCAATAGTAGAAGAAGTACTTCTTCTTGAACTATGAAATCACTCGATTGTGGGAAAAACTTCACCATGTAAACATAGCCAGTTGCAATGGGTCCACCTTTATAACTAGTTAGGCTAGGATAGTAGCAGGGCCGACAGTTAAACGACGCTTTCAATTTTAGATCGACACCGTTTTTACATAGCTTCGTCTAACTGATGTGTGTGTGTGACTAGTGTTTACTTTCCCGTACTATTTATTAGTCTGGCACAAGAGAGGTACAACGGAGAGTGAGGTTTACTTGTCTCTGTACTCAGGGCTCTTCAGGTAGTTTTTATTTTCTTGTTTGAAGATGAACTTTACCATGATGATAATCGCTGTTGTTATCAAACAAACAAAAACAAAAAAAAAACAAAAGCCGCTTATTTATTTCACACACAATGTCAGCAAGTTTATGTAACATCAACTTATTTACAACGTTTAATAATTTCAAGCCTTCACTGTGCTTAAACTGGGGATACAAAAAGCGTAGTTGGGGGTCTTGACCATTTTCACTGATGTCCTTATTCGTTAGACCGAGTCTTTCATATTTGACCCTGCCCGTAACTCTTCCCCCACATGGGATAAGCCAAGAGCGTAAGCATCTAACCTCCTCCAAACCTGTGTAGGTGATAATCATAGCAAGAGTCTCCCCTATAAGCAGATTAGTCGACCATAACTTTTGCTTTGTTTTTTCCCCTCATCTGTATACAAATTGTTCAAGCAATACGAGGACATTCATTTTGGCGTTGTGTTATATTTACAAGAAAAATGGGGGAAAAAAAAGGGACTAGAAAAAAATTGTACAAAGTACATACGTACTTGTAAGTACGTACGTACCTATGCATTTTCAACTCAAAAGCATATAAAACGGCAATGTTATTGTTTCTGTATCGGGTACATATACTTACTTACTTAGGCACGGGCACAGTTATACAACCGAAGCTACGAAATAAGAGATTTTTAACTTATGTTACGTACGAATGTTACTATGAAAGTGTATCAACGTACACTTTTGTATGTATTTCTGTTTTTTTTTTTTTTGCTTTTGTATAGTTTTTTATTTGTTTTTCTTTTGCTTTTTTTTTTTGCTGTACGGCTGAATCTTTTATTTTTTCGGGTCTTCATTCAAATTTTTTTTTCAAATGGTTGCGTAAAATTTGTTGCGGTTTTGAAATAAAGAGTTAGAATTGTAATGTAATACAGTGCTTATAGGCGCAATTTTTGCCGGAGATCCTACTCTTCAACTCTTCTTTATCTCTGCCGGAAACATAAGCATATACGCGCAGTAGTATAAAAATGTCTTCCAACTTCTACGAACGGGACGTTGTTAGTTTTTTAATTCCATTTGTAACGTTAGAAGATGCGCTCAAGGCGCATGAGTTGCAGAGTTGTTTTGCTCGCTAGAATCCAAGCTGGAAAAGTTTAGATTTTTAACAGGATTCTCTTGGTGCTCTATGGTGCCGAAAATTCAGAAAATGAACCTTAATCGTACCAAGTGCGTGTGTAACGAATGTTATACCACGATGTGACTTTCAGTCACTTATGAGAATCACGAGAACAGTTAAAACGTTATTTTGTTTCCTTGTATGTTATACTCTTGTTATTGTTATTGTATAAGCAAATTCTGATTTCGAATGTTTTCTTGCGAAAGAGAAATCGAATGTCGCTCTTAGTTGATGTAACATCTGGCTGGAATTCCACTTGCATGCGGGGGCGTGATACCTGGTACATCTTGCATCAGACCTTTTGGGAGCAGCTTATGTCGAATCATTTGAATTCAGAAATAGATATTCAGACCCAGAATTCACAAAACTCTTCTTTTACGCCTGTATCTACAACAAGGACAAGAAAAGCTTACAAATCGATTTGTTATGTTTTTTTTCGTCTATCAGCAGCCATTCGCTGACCTTCCTTGTGGAGTATTTGCCAATAATGTCGAGAATTACTTTATCGTTAAGGCAATACGGTAACAATACCGAATGAACACAAATTCTAATGTGATGGACCGATTGTTGCTTTTTCATTTCGTGCCGCCTTTTTCAAGGGAGATGGTAAGGCGCTTATTCTTTTCTTCATAATTTTCATTATTGCTACTCGCAAAAATCTCATCAGCAACATTTCTGTTGTTCTCTGATGCAGTTGAGTATATCTCCCATTGTTATAGTATCTGTACTTCTTGCGGTGCACATTCACTGGCAAATACTCCATTATTTCCCACGTGATTGAATGCAAGTTAAGACATGTCTTGGCAAATAGAATTCGTATAAAGTTTGATCTGTACTATGCGTATTCCACAGCGTAACGTAACAATGTACTATGTGACTGTCAAGCACATCGTGGTATAATAATATAAGTATCGATATCACGGTTACTTCTGAAGACACAAGTACTCACTTCTTGGCCAACAAAATATTTAGGAAGATTGATGGCTTTGCAATAGCAAACAGCCCAGAAATTCAAGTTGAAGGTTCAAATGTAACTCTAAGCTACATCGGGGTCCAATGAGGATTAAATAAAAAAAAGATTGAAATTTATTATAAATCACGTAGTGCGAGTGGGCTGAAAAACAACAAATATTCAAAATATTCCTACAATTTAAAATTTTAAAATTATGAAAACTTAAACCAGGAAGTTGAAAATTATTAGAAATCCGGGAAAAATATATCAGGTATCCGTAAGTCTTCTTGAAATTCTAAATCTATCGATTCCTTAAAATTTTTAAATGAAGATAGAGATCAACAACTGAATACCGACTTACTGTGAGGTGGCGAAGTAATACAACGCACCAACGCCAGAAAGTCTGTTTAATCTGCTTAGCTTGGTGCGTCTAGAAAATTAATTGTGAGCAAAAGGGCCCTGTAGCGTAGATAAGCCTTAATAGGACTACGCCTTTTCTTACCATAGACCTCGTCAAGTTCGAAAAATTATGTATACGCAGATTTGTAAAATCCTATAAACATATGGGCATTTTGGTTTGTGGCTGCAAGTCCAAAGCTTAAAGAAAAGTCCGAATTTCCATCTTCAAGATTCCAGATCATGAGCTAACTATCAAATTCTGTCCCAAAGGCGTATAAATTGTTAAGAATTTAAAATCTGCCAGATTAGATTCTATAGAATAAATTTAGCGATCGGCGCGAAGAGCTTCCATAAGCTCAGGCACTTTATCAACAGTCTGTAACATACACATGACATTGACCTTGATTGCACTTGGTTAGAGTATCTAACCATACGGCCTGACACTCCGTATCAAACTTATCCCAAAGCGAATATACTTTTCTTCTGCGAAAATTGTAATTAATTTTTTGTAGACTTCAATACTTAGCAATGGATGCTATAGATCTGTTCCGGAATTACGAAGGTCGTAAGTGACCACATGTCTAAGAATGGTGGTATGTAGGGTAGACCACGTAATAGTGTAACTTGAGAAACGCATCCGCATGTATTTTTCTATCAGTCTGTATACATGTTGATGCTGCTCTGCAGTTGTGGAAATTCAATACATTTGTAGATGCGTGCATAAGAATCGTTTAGTCTGCTTTGCTGATGCGCTCACTACGTGTATGAATGCAAGTGTAGACACCGAATACACGTAGTTTTTTATTGCGAGTAGTGTTCATTGTCTTATGTTGAGTGGTTTCGCATCTCGTCACAATAACAAAACAACTGGAACAGCAGGACTAAGAAATAAAATAAAGAGCGAAACACATGTACGTATGTCCGCTGCTTTAAAGAGGACTCGTTTGGCAAGATAGACGCAACCATTGTATTGCTATCATATTGAGTTTACAAATTTTGTGGTCGACATTTTACAATTGTTAAGAGTTTGTTGCAACCAGCTGTTTACTCTCGCTTATATAAAGACAAAAAAGTGACATTGAAAAAATCAAAATCCAATTATCACATAAGTAAACGTCATAACATCTTAAACAATAAATCTCGCTTCTAAGACTCAGCAGAAAACAAAAAATCAAAAAGCAAGTCAATCTATAATTCTTAGGCCGCTAACTAAAGAAAAAAAGCAAGGAAAGGTGAAATCTGTGAAAAAAATTTTGGCAAGAAATCAAATAAATCGGAAAAAAATGGTAAGCAAATTATGTTCGATCATGAATGAATTTTTTATACCTATCACAGTTACCCTAAAAAGGTAAAACAACTAAGTTTTCATGCTCTATAAAATGGAGTGGGCGTGGCAAATTTTTTCTATTTTTACAATAAAAGTTTTTGTCGCAAAGGAGTGTCCTTTGAAAAGTTCAGGTCACTTCCAAATTATTTTGCACATTTATGGGCGGTGTCTTCATTTTCGCTAACGGGCGAACGTTTATCGCAGCTACTACATAGTTGGGCAGACGGGCAGATGGACAAACGAGCGGATGGACATACTTAGGTGCATTCCAAATTTGAAACTGACCAAGGACTAGGGCGTTGTAAGGGTATTAAAAAAAAAGGCGTGGTCAATTTTCTCCATTTTTCTACAAATACTACCGCATCGCCCATAGAATACGCGTTCAAAATTTTGTGCATTTATTTGCTATAGTTTATGAGTAATGCGCAAAAAAACAATTTTTCGTTCCTTTTGAGAAACAGAGGTGTGCTCAGTTTACGCGGTGTGGTGTTTCCTTTGACCGCTTTGGCCTATTTTCAATACTAATCTGCGTATAAGAGTTTCCAATGTTTCTGCCAAATATGAAGTCGATGCCGTTGAGAGAATGTTTACAAGAGGAAGGGGTGTCATTGATGGATTGCCCATTGACTTTAATGCTTGCTTCGATTTTTTCATTAACTTCTTGAAAAATTAGTTCAGGGTAAAAGAAAGAAGAGAAGACCCGTGGCAAACCCTTCCGTTTATGGGAATATTATCTGTTCTGACATCACTCTTGCCGACTTGAGCTGTTTGTCTTTCTATATCTTTTCCGTCAATCCTAAGACCTTTCAGGATTTCCATTTATCTTGCTGCACTTTATTAAATAGTTTTCCATAATCCATGAAATAAAGAATTATATAATGAAGACTTTAAAAAATCGATGATTTCGAGGCTTTCTAAGGAAATCAATCTCTATGGAATATACGTTAAATAACCATAAAATTTTATGTTGAAATAATTGTAGCCGCACAATTTTCAAAGTTGTCCCGCATTTTGTCACTTACTCGAAAGGTCACAGCAAATTTTTATATAAGTACATTACATAAAGAAATTATATATAGAAACCAAATTAAAAAATTATAATCCTACGAGGCCCATCATTGAATACGCTGCACCACTTCTCCCAGTACAATATTTCATTATTTTCATGTTAAACTCGCATATTGGAGGAGGAGACTTTTGACGTCGTCGTTGTTAGGAAAAAAACAGCAATGTAAAGATAAATATTAAATAATAAACAAGAACGCGCTTACATAACCGGCATCACTTCGCCTAGTACGGTCATGCACTCATTTTCTTAATAATACACCAAAAATTACTCGTTATTATTATCGATATGCATAGTTTTCATGAAAGCCATCATATAGAAAAAATACTTAAACGTCGACGTGATCCAAATTTAGCAAACTTCACTTATTGGTGCAAGATTCGTCATAACAAAGCACAAATTAGATTTTGTCGCCATACAAGCATTTGCTGCCATGATACCCCCATTTATAGGGTACGATCTAAAAAATGGCACCTATGCGATCCAAATTACTTATAGTTAATTTACTAAGGGCCGATTTGAATTATAAATTATCAAAAAATAGACCTTTTTGCAGTATAAAAGCTCATTTTTCATTGAGGCTCTTGT
This sequence comes from Glossina austeni, assembly GCA_000688735.1. NCBI lineage: Eukaryota > Metazoa > Arthropoda > Insecta > Diptera > Glossinidae > Glossina > Glossina austeni. Next base: position 854,143 of record KK502492.1, on the reverse strand, counting down.
ATGAATTGGGATCCGAAAAATAAACCTACCTGGTCTAAATTAAGTAAGTTAATTATACCCTACATTAGTTGTGGTGCAGGGTATGTCAACTTTGTGCGGACCTTTGTGACGCCCAGAACATGGATCTACTTTGTAGTATACCGTTCAAGCTTGTCTGTCCGTCTTACAGTCCGATGTCTGGTCATGTATTGTTGCGTTCAACCTACGGATCACACATTCTTAGATATTTTGATAAAATTTGCCATCGAAAATGGTTTGGATCGGTCCACTTCCTCTGTAATGCTTTATTTTGAAAAGTCGTTATTTGAATAACTGTAGGATGGAGCAGAATGTTTATGGTGGCCGTGGCAATTATTATGAATAGTCGTTCTAGGAATAACTGTAGGGTAGTTAATGGTATGGATTATATTTAGACGATTAGGTAAGTGAAATCGGCTGAACATCTTACTTTTTTTCGATCCTGTGAAAAGGACAACAAATAACTCGAGTTTATCCCTTGTACAACTGATCAGATGTAATGAATGTTTCTAGTTTAATGTCCTATTAAATGGGTAAATATTTACAACGTAGGTGAGCGAAGCAATTCAGTGTAAAGTTTAATCTTAGTGGAGTCTTAAGACTCCCATTAAATTGAACTTGTAAATGTATTTTCTTTTACTCATACGTATATTGATTGATTAGACAGAAACCTGTTAGCAAGCAACCGAGGGCCGCAAGTTGGCAAGCGTATGGTTAACTTTATATGTATTCCTTCACATTTCTTTCCACACATATTCTCATGTTGTTCGCATAAATAGACAAAAAATTTCTGTATACACATACAGAAAGATAGATAGTTTGGCAAGATTAGTCGAAGTACGTTAACACAATTATCCTGTAACGTGTCACTCTTAATTTAGGACGAAATTTTTGAGAACAACTTTCAATGACTTATGTATATATGTGCGCTTTATTGTTAGGTATGTGACTTCATTGTTGGTCTTGTATGCTTATGCACGCACACGTATCCACCGCATATGTCGGTGTCATTGACTTTGACAGAGGTGATTAGAGCGGTTAAGTTTGGCAATAGGTGCGTACCGTATAGTTCTGACAAACGGTATTTTCCGTATGTTAAAATAGTAACTGTAACAGCAGTTGTGTCAACTTCTGAGTTATGAATTTCAAAATGCCTGACAAGCAGGACATAACAGCTGAACAGGTTAAAGCACTAAAGGCTTGGTAATGCACTCAACTTAACTGAAATATTTCAGAGATTCTCTGAGTGCGGGGTAGATTTAAGGTTGTAAATGAAGCTTTTCTATCTTATCTCAGTTGAAACAGTAAGAGCGCTTAAAAAATTATGCTTCGTTATACATACAAGAAGTGAATATAATTTTAATTATTTTTGGTAAATGATAAAAAAAGGAAAAAAAAAATGTTTTAACTCGTTTTTATTCATCATTTCATAAGTTAGCTGAGTATGTGATGCAATATCGCGATGTAATCATTTTTTTATTTTTAATTTTTTTTTATTTCTTTTTATTTTTTTATTTTTTTTTTGCTTTTAAGGATATGCTTCATCTAACATAGAGCATTTATACGCTTTCCATTATGTACGGTGTGTGCATTTTTTAATTTTTATTAAATTTTCTATGGATATAGGTGCGCGTAGGGATATAAGTGAAAATGCGATAGCATGTGTACTGCTCGTATACTCCTATTAAATATAACATAATTGTGAGCAGAGCGCGGTTGTATTTGTATCGTTTTTCCACCAGCTTGAGTTTTGTAAAATTTGATAAGCATTTTATTAGTCAAGCACTGAACGTTTTATGGCAAATTGTGTTTCACATTTCCGCTGACCACTGAAGGTTTTATAGTACTATTCTTAGTACGGCGGGGTTAGATAAAACTGGTGAATGTGATTAAGGTACTCGGGCAATTTAATTTCTTTTTCTTTTTTTTTTTTTGTATGTCATAATTTTCATTTTTATTACATTTATCCTTTCCGTACGCACACCGATGGTCACAGTTTATTAAGCAACAAAAGAAATGAAAAATGAATTTTACGAAAGGAAACATTAATTTTGCTTCTTCTGCTTACCTCTACTAGGAAAACGCATGTCAAAGCCTTTATGAAAAAGGTTGAAATGTTCATCAGTATGTTAAGAAATTCTTTCCGCTCTTTAAACTGACATCGTTATGTTGTTCAAAATAAGTGGAAAAACATCGCGAGTAAACTCAAATTTTGACTTTTAGCTAAAAAATTTGCGAAAGTGAAAAATTGTTATTTAATTAAAATTAGATTAAAATTATATTCGGCGAAAAAAGAAAAATCCAAACAAAATGGATTCGAGATAGACCCACTTGTTATTATACCGATCGATTCAGAAAGTGATTCTTTCCTTGCCTCTCCGTCTGTCCATCTTGTATTCTTGTGCCCAAGCTACAGATCACGATGTCTGAGATATTTTGATGAAATCTGGTACACCTACGTGTATCCACGTGTGTCCAATGTCAAATGATACTGGAACTGGTTCGGGACGAATCAGTTCTTCCAGCACTTTTCGTATAATGCCTTATTTTGAAATGTCGTTTTAGCAACTGTAGCAAATTTAGTGATGTAGGGCATTCAATAGGGGCGCAGTGGCCCAGGCCCATGTTTTTATTTGTTTTTTTAAAGATAAACTAGATTAGATTACATAGTTAGTAGGGTTCTTCTTAAAAAGTTCTTTAGGTACTTTCAAGATTTGTGCAAGCTTAGAAGTTCCGAATGCGAATCATTAAATATTCGAAATATTTTAGCACTCACAAGGAGTGCAAGGAGCACAAATAGAGTGCTGACAAAATTTTCTAGCCGACCTGGGCGGCGGTGCCAACGTTACCAAGCTAAAAAGCCTATAACCCGCGACGTTCCTCAGTGAAAGTTTCTTTAATAAACATGTTATCGTTTTTTTTTTTTTTCAAGTCTGGCTAGAGTGTAAGATACTTCTTGCATCACATGGGTTGTCCGTTTTGGTAAGCATCGCTACAAGATGCGACATCTGCTACATGTCCCACGAATCGTATCATGTTTGTTTCATATGATCCGTAGGATATTCGTGGATTTCAGGAACGTTTCTTTACTATTTCAACTTTTTATCACTAACGAACGCCCATGCTTCGTGTTATTTGCGATGTCCGGGCCTTTCTGGTGATATTTACGCTATTCATCGCATAAACTCATGGTTGTCAAGTATTTCTATTACCAAGAACTAATTTTTTTAATATAAAATTTCTTCTTCCAACGTAGTACACTGAGAACACAAGGAAAATCTGCCCAATGTGCAGGACATAGCGGGCACAGTTTAAACATTGTCTTTATTCCTTTGAATATATCACGTACACCCAAAGAAAATCGACAAAAGAAAAATTCTCTGAAACGTTTACTTTTAAACGAGCATGTCATGTGAAGCACAAAGGGACGGCGTTCTACGCATCCGACAGAGGATACGTGGCTATTATTCAAATTATATTCTAAAGTTTCAAGCATTCATTCCATGGTAGTTAAAGCGATATCCTATGCTTCTGTAAATACGGAGATAATTTATTAAACAACTATTTTCTGTTACCGAAAGACTTTTATATAATAAAGTACGTGCGCTTGCTATAAATTAAGCCATTTGTATATCTGAGCTGTACATAATAAGTAACACTACAACTGGTCATTAAAAAAAAAAAAAAAAAGAAAAAAAAGAAAAATAGAAAAATTACAAAATTACATAATTTGTTTTCAATTTCTTGTTGTTGTATATTTATTGCATGTTTTTTTCTTATTCTCTTTCTCTTAGATCCGCCGTCACCGCCTATTATTTCCGGTTATATGGAAGGACAAATAATACCAGCAGGTTCCGTACAAAAATTGTTATGTGTTTCATCGGGCGGTAATCCACTGGCTACTCTCACTTGGTATAAGAACGATAAAAGGGTAAGTGGCATGATGATGACATACGAGGACATACGACCACCACCACCACCACCACCACCACCACCAACAACACGTTTAACCAAAGTGACAAACAAAAGGAAAAAGAGAGCAGAGAAAACTATTAGAATTTTAATAACAAATTATGTTCGTCAGGCAGATACACACAAAGTGTTTTTATGTAAATATCTGGGTATGGCACCTTATCCCTACATTTCAAAGCAGAAACAATTACCAAGCGTTGGTTTCCATTCTGTTTTTTTTTGCACGTAGAGTTTGTCGTTGTCCCAATCATCTGTTGTTGTTTTATTTTAATCCCTGCACTCACGCGATTGCATGGGCTTGTCTGCATTGGATTGGATTTTCTAGCATATGATAAAATGCAAATTGGTTTCTTGCCTTTTTAACGAGGACATCATGTATAATATATATGTATATTTATATATGTATATCTGAAACATTGTATACACCTGTGACCGCAGGAAACACACATGGGCTGCATTCCTTCTTTCACGTTATTTTATTATTATTTTTTTTTTTTAATTTTGTCCATTTCATGTTTTCTTTCATGTAAAATTGAAATAATGATGATGCTCTGGTTAAGGGTATCTCTCGACATACGACGTTATGGACAATAGGCTCAACGATATGCATGATGAAGAAATTCTTGCCAACGGTATGTGCTGCAATTAACCTGCGGTTTTTTTCAAATTCCCAAGACCATAAATTCTCAAATTATGCGCTCGTACTTGCAGAAAACCATAAACATCGTAAATATTTAAAAAATTTTTATTTTTCCTTCTATTTTATTATTTTTTTTTTGTTTTTTTGTTTTTTGTCACAAAATTTAAAAGGCGGTTATTATTAATATATACGGCAGCTGCAACAATACATTGCTATGATCACATGATGCGACCAAAGCCATGCTCTTTCCATCCGATACGTATATCGAACGATTTGTAACAATCAAAATAATACCCATGACACTTAAATCTAAATGGAAAAGCGATTTAACTAAATCGAAGGATCGCTGATATATACTTGCTTTCCGCTTTTATGAAATGCAAAATGCTCAAAAAATAAATAAACTATTAAGTAGGGTTATGTACAAGTTGGCATGTTGATTAATAGACACCTCTATGCCATCTATCAAACATTCAACAGACCAAAGATCGGCAAACAGAATCATACGAACAATACTGAAGAACATTTTAAAAACTTTTTAGACCCCTTGAATTGTCTGATCCGATAAATTTTATTCAACGTATTCACTGTATGGTGCTTGTGTAAGCCTTCCATTCATTGCAAATACTCCTGGCCATGGCTATCAATGCCAATGCATTGTAGTATGAATGCGAATGATGCAAATTTGCATTTCTCTAAAAATGCTAAATAGAAATATGTATGAGTTATGGGTGTTCTAACTTGCGTGCCTGGATGCATCCGATGTTAATATAGCGAGTAGGTTTTAAGAAAGAAGTCATCACTGTTTCTCAAAGCATGGTGTTGTCACAAACTTTAAATTGGATTTATTTGAAAGGCATCGATTTCTTACGCCTTTAGCGATTATTTAGCGAATTTTCCTGTCTCGACAGTAAAACTGCAACATTTTCTTAAATGCTTGTTATGCAATAAAAAGTATAACATAATTATTGATATTTTTTGCGAGAATAAAAACGATTTCAGGCACAATGATAAAAGATTGTTACGTGTGTGTTTATGCAACACCGAAGGATGATGGGCATATTCACTTTATGAAAACGCTTGCAACGCCCGAAATGATCTGCATCAAAGTCTAAATCGATTTAAATATGTCCGTCTGTCCGTCTGTGTAATCGTTGTTTTAAACATTTTCCTGGCGGCAAAACTGAAGCTATCGAGTTAAAACTTTTTATACCCATTGGAAGTTCTTGCACGCATGTTGCTATTGAAAATAGCCAAAATCGTTCTAAACACCCCTCCAAGGGTTCAACTTAAAGTACGGACACCAATGTTTTTCGAAAGGAATAAAAAGTTGGTTTTTTACTCATTACATCTACATTGCATCAGCTATAGTAGGTAAATGTGCAAAAATTCAAACGCATATTCTATGGACAAAAATTATCAATATTCTTGTACAGAAATGGAAAAAATTGACCGCCAATCAAAATTAAATGTTTTTCAGGGCACAGAAATAGGCTGCAAAAAGTAGATAAAGTAGATAAATTCTTGGCCAGTTCCAATTTTTAATAGGCCTAAGCATGTCCATCTGTTCGTTTGTCCAACTATCCGCCTGCCCAACTCTGTAGCGTCTAAGGTAAACATTTTCCCGTTAGCGAAAGTGAAGTAGAGCGTAAAAATTCTGTTCTTGTATTTTTATTGCCTTTTTTTATGATAACGGTGACGGAAAACTAAGTTTTAGAGGACTTCCCAAAACAGTGTGAGCCGTCCTTGGGCTTGAGGCCATAGTTCATATGATTTCTTTGGTTTTTTTTTTTTTTTAAACCTTAAATATATCGATAATATATGCGATATGTGCTATTTATGAAAGAGACTACTTTTTCTCAATTTAAATCGGAAAAAAGCTCTGCTGAAAATTATCAACTAATTGAAAGTCAGCTTTGAATATATTCTGCCTATAAATGTTTATATGGTTCTTGCGTCTGCAGATTAAAGGACAAAATCCTTTTTCCAAGTTTTAGTAAAAAAACGTTCAAAGTTTGCTATTAAAAATACGATACGCGAAAATATATAAGTTTTTTGCTCCACACACCTTTATGTACTAAATGGTTGTCTTTTTATAAGGATTAAACCGTTTCAATGCTTTACTGCGTTCAGTAATAATCGCACTGTCAATGTTTGACCAAATAGCTTAATTAATTGTTTTTTTTATTAATG